>VYZV01029331.1:0-12969 GCA_013401275.1 Pandion haliaetus | reverse complement strand
CTGGATTCCTTACACTTTGAGCAGCCTCTTAACATATACAATTAGCCTGTCTTGAAGAGTCAGGTGTACTCACTAAATGCTCTTTGACAGTTGGTTTTGGATATCCAGTTCAGATGCATCAGTTGCAGGAAGGGAACACAGTCTTTCCCAGACAGCAGTGAAGGGAAGCTAAGAGAAGTCTAATCAGAAAACTCTTCAAATACCCACTGTAATCAAATAGTAGTAATTTTTGGCTTAAATCCTGGGAAGATCTATTCACCCACAAGCTTATCAAGGAGTATTCCCTCAGCAGAGTCACTTATCTTCCTGTACAAAAGCTGTATTTGGCAGATTGTGTTTCTTATTTGCATCAACTTGTATCCCCACCAAATTAAGATTTTTGTAAACTAAACAGTTTAAAGAGAAAAAGCCCTGAGAATTTGCACTATATCAAGATCAATTCATGCCACTTATGGGTCATATTGCAGTACAGAATAAAAAACAACAAAGTCAAACACGTTGGCACAGCAAAACACCCAACAACTTAATGACCTATTCGAAGTGAAAACTTTCTTCTTGTTTAGACTTTTCAATAATCTCAAGGCCTGTTTTACTTGGGAAAGCAGGCACAAAAATTGTGCCACAGGAGAATGCATACTGCATAACAAGCTAGTACAAGTTTGAAAGCCACTCAGCAGCCACAGGCTAGAGATTTCTGATGTCACAGATTTAATTCTGTATCTCATATTAATGCAAAGAAAATCCAGGCTCCATACTATGCATAGCAACACTTGGAATTTCTCCTGCACGTGAGCAGTAAGTTATCTACATCTTGATCAAACAAAGAAAGCATATACGATGACTATAGTGTTTCAAGCATAGAAAAACTACATTAAGAGCAAGATTTAGATGGTTACTATCAGTAGTTTGCCCTTAGTAACAGCTTAACCATCACTAGTTCTGAGAATTGGGTGACTTACCAGGTTTTCAGACATGGAAAATTAAATGACTCCAAACCTCAGTGGAATGGAATTACACTTGGTACATTTGTTACAGGTTAGGGACCTGAACAAGTCACCTGCCTTGTATTAGGCAGACAGAAGCCTTCAGTAGTAGTTCAATTCCTAGCTCTAGCCAGTAGGACACATTGTCTTATGTGACAGGGAAGATAAATACTGGATGTAGTAGTAAGTTGTGGCTTGATCATAACAAGCTAGTCACAATCTCCGTGCCTATTAAAATCTTTCAGTTTTCAACTACACAAAGATGGATAAGGAATCAAGGCAGCTTTTAAGAAAAAGACTGAAACTGCTCATACTTGCCTCTTACCCACTGTATTCCTGTTGCCTGCCCCCACTGCCCACCATGTACCAGTGAAGATGAACTCACTATCATTGCCATCTCCTTTGCTGTGACTTTTGCATAGCAAGACGCAATCAAGGGCTCTAATTAATCTATTTGAGTTTAGCTAATCCTTTCATTGGATTTTCCTGACAGCTTCTACCCCATTGAATCTGTGTGTGGAGAGCAAGTTCTTTTCATTAGTATATAAAAGGAGGGATGGTATTGGTTTACTGGTCAAAGGATAATTCTTCCAGAACAAGCTCAGTCTTTTGTGTCTTACATGGACTGAGGAAAACTGCTTTATGCCACCAGACTGTTTTTTGTTTATTTTTCAGGTTAAAGAAAGAAGTACACATTTGAAATCAAAGTCACTTCTTACTCTTGGCCACAGGTTTGTTACAGTCAGCTCAGTGAAATGAATAAGCCTAAGTTATCCTCAAAAATTTGTTTTGGCTAGAAGCCTGCCTTATGTATTGGGCACATGCCCCCCTTTCTCATCAAGCCTAGAGATGTCAGTAACAAGGCAACTGTGGCCTATTCCACTCCCTCCTCACCTCCCAGATGCCATTCACAACAGTATCGGACAAAATATTTCTAAAAACCACCAGGTAAGTGAATGCTATTCCTGGAGAAAAAAAGCAACTTGGGACTTCCTAAAACTGTGAAGGGAAAAGAGAATCTCTTTTACAGATTACTAAGAGCAAGTTAATAAAAGTTAGAGAGGACTGGTTAATGGCTTCAGGTAGGTTAGCCTGACTGTACGTCTTAGTCTGTCAGAATCAAAAGTAACACAGCACAGTTTAAGCAATACATTAGCTGCCTAACTAAAAGGTTTAGATGGGAAATTTAGTTGAGCTTCAGAAGTGATTTACCATCACATACACGCAGCTGCAGGGAAACTAAACAGTTAATTGTGTGCAGGTAGGGAGGGGTGTAGGAAATGCCTAAACCCCCAAACTAAAGTATGCATTAGCACTTAAAGTATAAGTACTTGAACATATAGAAGTTTAACAATATTTTAATACTCTCTTCCATGGGAAAGATTAGAGGGATAGGGAGGAAAGCCAGTCACAGAGCTTGACATTTGCAAATTAGAAATTAATAATCAAGAGAAAGAGGTGCAACTTCTGTAAGAAGCACAGTAGGTGAATCAGTAAGATGCCTTCGCAAACTGTCAGAAGAGTTCTGACATGACCCAAGTTGCTCACAAATGAATTCTCAATCCAGATATCGACAGTTGGATAAGAGAAAGAAGCAAGAAATAGTCTGAACATTTACAGACTGGGCAATTTCTTTACACCAACATCCTCCTTATGTATTATTTTATCATGAATCCAGAATTTCCTGTTTGATATCCCCTCTCATTTCTAGAGAAGCACAGCGACATCACTGAACCTACCTAGCAATGCAGTTTATACTGACAGACTACATGCTTTTCTTGACAGCTCAGTTCTGGTGGCAGCAAGAGGTCAAGTAAGATCAAAAACTAATTGTGTACAGCCACTGATTTTAAATGCTGGTGTAGCCTGTAACATGTTAAGGCTCCCTTAGAGATTGAAATGACCACCAAGCTTCAGCATGCAATGTCTGTTGGGGTTAACATGAACATACCAGCTTCATAAACAGATGTTAACTCTGCGGTTACCTTCAGGACATTTGACACCACAACATTGTAAGCTACCTCATCAGGTGAGAAAAGTTCCCTCCAGCAGGGAAAAGATGCACAGAAAGCACCGAAATAAATTCTGCCTAGGAGAAGTTGGCCAGAATTTTAAATTAAATTTAAAAAGAGCATAACTGAACTGTGGAACAATACTCCACAGCTTGTGAGGGAGGAGCAGAAAGCAAGCAGCAAAGGCTAGAAAAATAGGCACTCAAGTCACACTATACAGCAATTGCTGTTTGTGTCCTGTATTTGTATGTTCCCATTTTTTTTTCCCAAAGACTTCACTAGGATTTTTTAATACATATAATTAAGCCTTCTGATAGGTTGATTTTACTAAGACTCCCATTCACTAGGACAGTCAAAAGAAGAACCAGTCATAAAACCCATTCAAAAGCAATTCATCTTTGAGGGCTTCCATACAGTACACAGCCCATCTCCCCTAAAAGTTCTTGAACCTGAAACCTGCAATTCAATGCCATATACTTTTTCACAGATACGAGTAACAGAAGTGCTTCTGCAAGGCTGATGTCCTTATGAATCATTCTACTACCTGCAGCAGGCTTAACTGTACAGCTACTCAGGCAATGAATTACTGTTATTCAAAGCTATAATCTCAGCTTTAGGATGGACACATACTAGACTAAACACTTCAGGCTTTATTTTTTCCTTTCCTTCCAAGCATTATAAAAGCTAATACAAAGAGCATTTGGTCCTAATAGTAAATTTTAGATTCATTGTCAAGCACCTCAGGTCTCTCCCTTCAGTATTTACCAGCATCACATGACCAGCTGTTCTTGTTAGCAAGCTAATCAGGTACTAAAATTAACACAGCACTACTTCCTTTGGAGAGCAAAGAAAAGAAAAAAAAAAGCTGAACAAAACATTGAGTCTTGCATTCTGATAGAGTGCCATATCAAACAACAAAGCCTAGTGTCAAAAGAACTACAGGTACATCAAACCCCTCAAGTTCTTGCACAGCATGCATAGAATCATAGAATGGGTTAGGTTGGAAGGGACCTTAAGGATCACCTAGTTCCAACCCCCCTGCCATGGGCAGGGACACCTTCCACCAGACCAGGTTGCTCAAAGCCCCATCCAGCCTGGCCTTGAACACTGCCAGGGATGGGGCATCCACTACCTCTCTGGGAAACCTGTTCCAGTATCTCACCACCCTCACAGGGATGAACTTTTTCCTTACATCTAATCTACATCTACTCTCTTTCAGTTTAAAACCATTACCCCTTGTCGTATCACCACACTCCCTGACAAAAGAGTTCCTTCTCATCTTTCCTGTAGGCCCCCATTAAGTACTGGAAGGCTGCTATAAGGTCTCCCCAGAGCCTTCTCTTCTCAGGCTGAACAACCCCAACTCTCTCAGCCTGTCCTCAGAGGGAAGGTGCTCCAGCCTTCTGATCGAGCAGGTCCACATCTTTCCTGTGCTGGGGGCTCCAGATCTGGTTGCAGTACTGCAAGTGGGGTCTCACCAGAGCAGAGAAGAGGGGCAAAATCACCTCCCTCAACCTGCTAGCCACACTTCTTTTGATGTAGCCCGGAATGCTATTTGCTTCCTTGGCTGCAAGTGCACATTGACAGCTCATATTCAGTTTTTCATCCACTAATACCCCCAAGTCCTTTTCTGCAGGGCTGCACTGAATCCACTTGTCGCCCAGCCTGTATTTGTGCTTGGGCTTGCCCCAGCTCAGGTGCAGGACCTTACACTTGGCCTTGTTGAACTTCATGAGGTTTGCACAGGCCCACCTCTCAAGCCTGTCAAGGTGCCTTGAGATGGCACCCCTTCCCTCCAGCGTGTCAACCGCACCACACAGCTTGGTGTCGTCAGCAAACTTGCTGAGGGTGCACTCAATCCCACTGTCCATGTCACTGACAAAGATGTGAAACAGCGCCGGACCCAATCCTGACCACTGAGGAACACCACTCATCACTGGTCTCCACTCAGACATCGAGCCGTTGACCTCCACATCAGGTGACCCCACATCACCCCTATCAGCTTTTTATTGCCAAAGAGGAAGAGGGGTTAGAAGCAATGGAAGTGTTAATTAGGCTAAAACCCATGTTTTTAAAGTCTTCTAGTCTGAAAAACAATGAAATAGGACTTCACAAGTCACCAAGTCTGTCTCCAGACCACATAATTGGCAAAATAAAGTTTATTTCCTGGAACTCCTACAATATCTAGATTAGCTCAAATACATGGAACTTTACTGCTGAGAAGCAGTTTAACAGTGTTTTGTAGTTCATGAAACTGTGCAAACTGCTTATTTCCAAGCTGAACCGCAACATCTTATTATTTGTCCTTATTCACGATTTAAGGTTGATAGAAGAGAATTTTCACAGTAGATACTGCAACTACTTGCTGGACAACTATGGAAGACCTATTCCTAGAATGAAGCTTATACACAGTGGACAAATCCTGCACGTCACATAGTTGTTCTAGCTGCTACAGGACTTGCTTAAATGCTACTAACATCACCCACCACATTCAAACATGACAGCTTACCAGTCAGAAACATAAGAATGTTTTGACATTAGAGCGAAAGGAAGCATGAATATCAGAAAATTCTATCAGTATAGAGACTGACTCTGCTGTTAGAAATTCACTCTGATTAAAATCACTGAATTCAACACACAGAAAAGCATCAGCATCAGTTACAAATGCCTTTGCCCTAGGAAGAAGACTACAGTACTCTTTCTGCTGTAAACACGCAAAAGTCTCAAATTCAATTATTCATACCTCTATATATAACAGAAAAGAAATTCAGCCTTGCAGTTCCAAGCAAAGATCATGCTTTATTTTGGTGGTGGTCCTGAAGAACATACTCACATTTATTAGCTTGCCAAGCTCTGTGTAACAAAACACCTGCACAGTTATCTAGCTAAGGATTTACTATGCATCCAGGTCAAAGATTTCACCATTTATCTTCAGCAAGTTGAGTTTCCTTTCAGTTGCCTGGACATGAATATAACCGAGAAACAAAAGGTTCTGTGGGGATTTACAAGCAGGGTTAAAGCTGCTATTGTGACTTCTAATTATGATTTCACATACATGCTCTTTAAGCTTAACAAGAGTACAAGTGTGCAGATAACTGTTTATTACTCAAGTATGTGTGAAGTCAACTACGGCAGCAAAGCCATCACACCTCCATAATCCAAATGGCCATTCTTTTCTCATTGAAGTATTTATGAGCGGTAACATTTCTAAAGCAGAATCAGAATTCAAAGATTATTACATACCCTTTTAAGTAATCATTTCCCTCAATTTACCTAGCTAAAGATACTAAGAGAGTAAGTTTCATGGTCTGAAATCTAAGAGTCAAAGCATGTTTGCAGAAGTTCTTGACCAACTTTTTTTGTTGTTTTTTTTTTAAAGTAAGGGAACTTCTGACACATAATTTAACCTGTTACATCTTGAGGCACTATCTTTCTTTGAAGTCTGCACAATACAAGATCTGTTCAGACTTGCAGAGGAAGCTCTTCACTGTAGTAGCCACAGTTCTGGCCACTATGAATGAGAACACAACAGAGGCAGGCTAAAAACAGATTCTGGAGACACCTGATGGATAAACAGCCTTTCTTTTTCATCTTCAGGGGCAACACTAGGTTGTTTAGACACCTGAACAGCTTATATTATAGTAATAACATGAAACTTAACTGTAAGAAACCCACTAAATCTAGTTACCACACCCCAAATGAATGTTCTGATTATACAGAAAGTTTATGGATCAATAAATTTTCTCTTAGAGTACAGTTACTATGATTTGGTTGGAGTTAAAGGGCTACTTTAAAAAAAAAATACAAGCAAGAGAACCTTGGCATAACTACCTTCAGAATACATAAAACTTTAAGCAAGTATGTCTATGTTAAAAATATTTTGGCACAAGAAATAGAGGTGAGCTCTTTTCTAAAGAGGATTGAATTTTTCTGCCTCTACTTTGTACTAAAATGATATGGAATTTTACCATTTTGAATTATAGCCTTTTAACACACAGTTCCCTGTACAGGTTATCTTTCACAGCAGTTTCTAGTTAAAATAAAGGCAATATTTGCAGCAATAGATCTTTCCTTAGACATAGTCTAACCACAGACAACTTTGACTCAGAGTCTCTTCACTGAATTTGTTTAACTTTCTTTCATGCCCAAACTGTAACTATTTGCCCATAAAGACTTCTCCTTACAAACCTGAGGGCAACACAGGGAATAATTTCTCTCTGCTTTCCCGGAAGCTCCTAAGAAAAGTTCAGAGACAAGATCTACAGAAGCCCTCACCTACAGATTTTGGCAGGTTAAGTGACCTGCCATGCAGCAGCTGCTACTGCTGCACAAAAGACTCAATTGGCAAACAAGGAGAGTAGATAGGCAGGCTATTCAAATGCCTGAACTGCTGATCAGAGTTTCTAGAAACAGAAAAAAAAAACGTAAAGGACTTATCCCTAGCAAGCCCCAGAGAGGCTGCAAGTCAGCAGGAAGACGCTTACACAGAAACAGTTTTAACCTCCCAGAAGTTAGGGGTTCCCACCTCCCTTTAACAACCAAGGTGAAAGCAACAAGCAAATACACACAGAAGTGATCCCCCCACAACAGGAGGTACTGCAGCCTGACAGAGTCTTTCTGTATCTGATTCCTGAACCAGAGAAGAGGACAGAAAGTGCGAGAGCCCAGCTGGGCATCCAGTCAACTTCCCTGCTATCCCAGACATTGCTCCCTTTCTCCATACTCAGCTTTAAAAGGGGGAAGACTGAGAAATCTTCAGGACATGAAGAAACTTTTAGCAGGCAGTACAAGGAACAGAGTTAGCCCTTGCAACTCACAGTAGCTCATTCTCATTTTCTACAAAGCCTTCCATCTTTGAAAATGATTGTTGCTACTCTGCTTTAATAAGTACTGCCAGCCTTGCACTCAACTGTAGGTGAGGAAAAGTACACGGACAGTTCTCACCACTTCTGAAAACTCTTAAATTTCTGTGGTCTGTTACTCTTACAAGACAAAGAATGGGCTTCAGTGTAGTATATTTTACTGGCTGGGACACAGAGAAAGCAAGATAATCATCACATCAAGCTCCACTGCCCTTCTCACAATCATTTCAAAGCTAAAATTGAAGAGACCTGAGAAGCCACATACTTTTACTCCTGTCCTAATGAACACAAATTTCCAAACAGCTCCACATTGTGCGGTATGAATTTGCAAAAGTTTCCTTTAATAACAACTCAGGTTAAGTACTACCTTTATGCTACCATCCAGAGACAGCATCTTAAAACACATCTAGATTCAGATTCAGCAAGTGCACCTCCTGGTAAACAGTGCAAGCAAAGAGCACTAAAGACAGAATGTAGACTACCAGGTGGTCTTCCAGCCTACTTTGTCTCCAAGTTCATGAACTGACAGATGCCAAACACCACATTTCCATCTTCAGCAGGCAGTGCAGCACCTGCATGAACCTCTAAATACAGCATTAATAGAGAAACACCCTAAAAAAAGTGACTCTGGTCAGCTTTTCAGTTTTGGAATGGGAGGCTTTGGGCATAGACAAGTTTTATACCACCTCTGTAGGCAGCCTACACTTCACTACTGCTCATTTCAGTTCTAACTGCTGAACTCCGAATGCAAGATGTCCTCTATTTTTTTATGCAGACCATAACCAAACTGCTTAAACAAGTACATAGCAAGTCAGAGGAACGGTTCCTTTTAAGCATGCCCCCATCTTCACCTGTCCAGTTACACATTTTGCAACTAACACTAGCACTGAGACACAAGCATTAAGTACCTGACATTCAGTCAGTGGCAGTATACAGTAAGCCACTTTGCTTTTCAGGAAGTCTCAGCTTTACTTGAATTTTACACACAAGTCTCTAATCACTAGCCTCTTGAGTCTTCCTGATTTTTTCCAGCTGCAAATAAGAATTGCCATATGGTACTCATTACAGGTTAAGATTTACTAGTCATTTAGGACCTTTCCCAAGTGACAGGTGTTAGATGTTGCCACTTTCTATAACCATGCCCAAATGTAACACAAACTTAGATCTAACTGTCAGCTAGTTTTGTAAGCCTCAGATATACCTGCAAGCCAAGTATTATACAGTCATAACACCACTCATTCCGTCAGTCTGTTTTTAATCTTTTCCTGGTTAAGGAAATGGAATAAAGATACAGGCTCCAGACTAATTCCTCAGAAAACGTCCTGTTCCTCACCTTCATCCATATAATATGCAACAGAGGAAGCATCAGTTCCTGAGTCCTGTTAATGGATGTCAGTCATTTGTCACTGACAACTGCACCTTCATGTGTCAAATGCATGAAGCAGACCACACAAGAACAGAACTCCACTTCTTCCTCTGAGAAAGGAGAGACAAAATAGCACAGCATTTCAGATTAATCCAACCCCACTGTGGTCTATTTTGAAACTACTGAAAGCACTCAATTAATACCAAAGATTAAGTAAGTATACATGCTAAAAAGAATAGAGGCTCAGCACAGTGATATTGCACTGAGATGTTATCTGAAGAAGTACACACCCTCTTAACTGTCAGAACAAGACCTAACTCACTTAAGGCTTGGTGGGCGTCTGGGGGATTTTTTGCGGTGGATGTGATTATCAACTCCATTCTCCTTCAGTTCTTGGACCAAGTATCATAGCTCCAAGGTTCTTCTAGTTAAAGCTGTTCTATCATTTGTTTATGCCTGTAGCATCAGCATACTCTGTGTGCACATTTTAATACCTGAAGATAGCGCTATGGGCAATGCTTTCTCTGTATTGCTCAGTACTAGTAAAAAAAGCTACTCTCCAGCCTCAGGTAACCAAAGTTGAAAAAGTAAGTGGCACTGAAGAGGGCCAAGTTAAACAAGGAAGCAATGAAGACAAAGCAATTGTCCTAACCCTGTAAGTCAGGGGCACTTCCAAAAGAATACAGCATCAGAGCCTGATGAGTTGGGAGGCCCTTTTCTTTTATCCATATGGGTTCAGAAATCTCTAAAGCTGATAAAAGTTGGATATTTAGTGTAAGCTCTCAGATGCTCACTCAGGAACTCACATGCTTAATTTCAGCAGATGAAGAGTAGCCCTCAGTGTTAGCCTCTTGAATTCATTTACTAATGCACTGGCTATGTGCTAGCAATAGCTCAGGGACTCCTTAGATAGAGCACGTGTCACTTCAAGTGGGGTGCTTCACAGCAAGGTGCACCTTGCTATGAAAAAGTGACCTTACAGTGATATGGAAGATCACAATGGTAATTTCCCCCAGACTATTTCACAGGGGCAAAGCAAAAGGGGGCCTGAACGTATTTTATTGGCTTTAAAATGCTGGAAGGGACAGCTGCAGCCTAGTGCTAATAGATCATTCTACCTAGCACACACAGATCTTGGAATTAAATACTCAAACTTGATTAGAAGAAACAGATTTCATCCCCTTACTCTAGAGAAATTAAGTCTAGAGGCTAGACATTACATTATCCTGAGAAGCATTACATTTGGTTTGCACTGATCATCACGAAACAGAAGGCATACATACCCTGGGAATTAAGTTGCACTTCTCAGAGACTTGCTACATTAAAAAAAAAATTTTAAGCCATGCCAAAGAACTAGCTAAAAGGACCATAGGTAAGATCTTCACAAAAAGCATTGAAAAACCAACAAGTTTCTTGAAGTATTAACATTATATCAGTAGTAGGAAAGGCAAAGTGAATCTGATCAGTGCTAGCAGAAGAGGGTGCAGATGGAAAAGGAAATGCACTTTATATTTGTTTCAAACAGAAACAAGTGTCTAAGCCTTTATAATTTCTTCTGCATTTTGTCTCTATTGCCCACCAACCATAAAAAATTAATTTTCAAGAAAGTCACAATGGAGTATTCCTCATGAGGGATTCAGTAAAAAACATTTCAGCAGAATATGCGTAGTACATAAAAAAGTACCAGATAGTGCTTTAGTAAAGATACAAATTAAAGTGTGTAACCCAAATATTCCTTTTTCAAAATAGAAGGATACCATCCACTCTAAAACTTGCAAGCAAAGTGTCACTTTCAATAGATGCTGCATAAATAGATGAGTACTATTTGTTTTGGGAAGGAAGGAAGGAAGTCTTAAGCAGTACCATTAAGCTTCTCCTTGCTTTGACACATGGAAATTTAGTTACTGCTTTCTCCAGCAGTTGATTTGATTCACAGTCACTCTCTGGAGGTTAGTAGCAAGTTAATCATATCTGAAGTATCTGGTTCAGGTGTCTCTCTGACCACGTCTGAGGATGTCAGTAAGCTGTCTTCCTTGCAATGTTGCACTAAAATACCATCAGTTTAAAAAAAGTGGGAGTAGGCAAGGACAACACACATGGTTCCAACACCCTATCACAATAATTACAGTGAGGAGTTCCATTCATAGGAAAAAGCCCTCAAGTATTAGTAAAACCTCGAGATGCAGTTCAGTCTGAAGCTTGGCAGGAATAAGAAACAGCCCCTGGCATTAGTACACATTCCAAAACAAAAAGTCACTTTCTCTAAGGGAAAGTATTCCCTGAGGCACCCCGTTTTGGGAGTATACTGACTCCCACAAGTGCTATTTGGAGCTGAACATATGCCAAGAAAATAACCTGCTGCAAGTTTGTGATATATGCTCTGCAACCTGCAGTAACCAGTAGGTTAGATACAAGCACTCAATATGGAGCATTTCCACAATGTTTTAACTGTATTCCTACAGGAAGCCAGGTTTGGAACAGAAGATACTGTTGCAATGTCCTCTCAGCTTGCAACTAATCAGAAGAACAAATAGAGAACTTCAAAGACAGCTCTGCTCTGAGCAAGAGATCAATCTAGCCTTCAGAGCAGGGGGATTATACTTCCAGTCTAAATTTTTCTATGATTCTACAATAAACTACAAGCTTGGAATCTTAGCACTTTTTATTATCTACATTTAAGTAAAAGTATTCAGAGTGTTAAATCCAACAACGGTTTTGTGGAGGGTTAACTCTGGCTGGACATCAGGTGCCCACCAAGCCACCCTATCACTCCCCTCCTCAACTGGAGAGGGGAGAGAAAAATATAACAAAAGGCTCATGGCTCGAGATAAGGACATGGAGAGATCACTCACCAGTTACCATCACAGGCAAAACGGACTCAAGTCAGGGAAATTAATTTAATTTATTGCCAATGAAAACTCAAAGTAGGGTAATGAGAAATAAAAACCCAAAAAACACCTTCCCCCCACCCCTCCCTTCTTTCCAGGCTCAACTTCACTCCTGTTTTTCTCTACCTCCTCCTCCTCCCAGAGCAGCACAGGACAGGGAATGGAGGTTACGGTCAGTTCATCACACATTGTCTCTACCTCTTCTTCCACCTCGCTCTCTTCCTCTGCTCCAGTGTGGGGTCCCTGCCATGGGAGACAGTCCTCCATTAACTTCTCCGGTGTGGGTCCCTTCCACAGGGTGCAGTCCTTCAGGCACAGACTACTCCAGCATGGGTCCCCCACGGGGTCACAAGTCCTGCCAGAAAACCTGCTCCAAAGTGTGCTTCTCTCCATGGGTCCACAGGTCCTGCCAGGAGCCTGCTCCAGCACGGGCTTCCCATGGGGCCACAGTCTCCTTCAGGCATCCACTTGCTCTGTTGTGGGGTCCTCCATGGGCTGCAGGTGGATATCTGCTCCACCAGGGTCCTCCATGGGCTGCAGGGGGACAGCCTGCCTCACCATGGTCTTCCCCACAGGCTGCAAGAGAATCTCTGCTCCGGCACCTGGAGCACCTCCTCCTCCTCCTTTACTGACCTTGAGGTCTGCAGGGTTGTTTCTCCTACATATTCTCACTCCTCTCTCCCAGCTGCAGTCACACAGCAGGGTTTTTTTCCCCTTCTTAAATGTGTTATCCCAAAGGAACTACCACCATTGCTGACTGTCTCAGCCTTGGCCAGTGGTGAGTCTGTCTTGGAGCCAGCTGGCATTGGTTCTATTGGACATGGGGCAAGCTTCTAGCAGTTTCTCACAGAAGCCACC
>VYZV01029329.1:13271-37065 GCA_013401275.1 Pandion haliaetus | reverse complement strand
CACGCGGAGCGTCGCCGGCGCCCCCATTTTCCCCGGCCGGAACTGCCGACCTTTCACCCCCCGCACCCGGCGAGCGCGGCCGCTCTCGCCCCACCCTCCACTACGACTCTATGGTACCCGGGCTCCTCGGTCCGTTCCGCCCGCCGCCGGCATGGCGGCTGGGGCAGTCTCGCGCCGGCGCTGGTTGGCTCGTCGGNGGTGCTGCGGGGTCCCGGGCCGGCGCTACCGCCGCTACCGCCGCCCGTGGGGGAGAGCTCGGCCGTCTGCCGAGTCCAGACCCTCCCGCAGAAACTTGCCCTCGGCCTCCCCGGGCCCCGGTCACTCTCCTCCGTTCCCACGCTGGAGGGACGGAGGGAGCCCTGGAGGGGGAATGCGGTCGGCTCCGCTGGTGTCGGCCGGCGGGCGCCTGCAGGTGGGCGGCGCCTCGCCTTCGCTCAAAGTCACCCGAGCAGACGGGTCTCTTGTGGTCCCCAGGGGGTGGGTGCTGAACCGATGCTACCGAGGGTTGCACGGGCTGCCAGGGGACTGCAAGGGAAAGCCCTCTGGCTGGGTCTGGAATTGCGCGGGTATGATAACCTGAGGGGAAAGCCGCATACCTCCTTTGACTAAGTGGGCAGAAGAGGCTGAGCAGAAGAAATGGAGAGGTATGCTTTGTGAAAACCCCAAGTTATCCACTGACTTGGACGAATTGTGGGTTTGCTGAGTGGCTGAGGACATAATGTTCTCATGTCTGAAGGAAGACTGTCAGAAGCGATTTGAATGTCTGGAGTAAGGCGTGATTTATGTTGTCTGGGCCCTTCACTTCTGCTTTAGCATAGTAGTTAGAATTCTTGCACAGCTGTGTATTTTTGGCTGCTGTTTACACTATTGAAACAATCTCTGGTATGCTTGTAATTGATTTCTAAACAGTCCCACTTAAAACAACAATAAGAGTAACAGGTGTATTCCGGAGCGCTAGATGTGATTATCCTACTGTGGGCCAAGTTATGTCCTTTTCATAATTGCTGATTTAGTTCTAGTTTGGAGGTTAAGTGAGGATCACATGGGCAGAGTAGCCCACGCATTGGAGTATTGTGGTTATAGGGAACTGGGTATGGGTGTGAGAGAGCATAATGCATCCAGAAACTTGGCTCCTAATCAAAAATGCTTTAACAGTTAAACAGTACGCACTTTCTGGAGCTGAGAGCAGAATTTACAAGTTCCCCCTAATTACAGCTGTTGGGCTTAGCAGTTGTGTCATTCTCTCATTCTGGTGAGTATTTTAGAAAGTGAAGGCAGATGCACTCTTGAGGTTCTTCCTGCATGGGACAGTATGACATGACCGAGTTCTGAGCCACAGGTACTGACTGAGTAAAGCCAGAGTTCTATCATGGGAGGGAAAGCATGGGAAAAGGTAGTCCCTTTAATTTAATCTACATTAATTATGTGCATGGGAAAAGTAATTTTATCTCTGTAGTCCAAGTCTACACCGAATCTAGTCAAGCCTAGTTAAAATCCAGAAACTTGGCCTGTTTAGCTTTCTTCTTGATGAAGAGGAAAGGCAAATATCTTGTGCATCTTAATGCATATGCTTTTATTATACTGTTGTAGTGCACATTTCATTTTATGATTTTAAGAAGTCAGTCCTGAGCTTTGAAGATAATTACCGTGTAGAACTGAAGACTGCCCCCAGACTAGGAGGGTAAATACCAGGTCCACTGTAGTGACACAATCCAATTCACTGTAAAGCTCCGTATTTAGAATACTACTACTAGTATCTTTGAACAGCATTGCTTAGAACAATTAGACAGTGCACCTATAGATGGAAAAAACCCTGTAGATTGTAACTACCAAATGGTTTTTTGCTACTGAAATCACATAAATTGTAGCTGTGTTATGGGGTTCTAATGCTTAAGCATGGGAGGAAAATATGAAGTAACTTGTGCTACTGGAAGCAGAGAAACCCAGTGCTGAAAGTGGTGGCTGTGCTGTGGGGGAATTGTTCTGCACTGGTACTGGCAGCATATGGTTTAATCTTTGCTCCGAATCTGTGCTATATATTCCTTTTCTACTCCTTTCTCTCTCTTTTTTTTTTTTTAAACTTTGTATTACTATATTTTTCACCCATTTGAGTGTCTTTCTACTATGATGTTATGAATAAAGAAATTTGATCCTGAAAACCTTGTCTCATATTTAATGAATGTAAGGTTATGTATACAGCTTATGGTCAGGTCTCACTTCATGAAACAACTGGTAGTATTTTCCCAGAGTTTCTTTTTAAAAGAAGTCTAAAAGATTTTTGGATTCAAAGTTAAAATGGTTGCCATAAATTTCCTAGCAATCCTGTGTGTGTTTTTTAAAAAAAGTTTTGTTTTTGTTTTTTTAAATGCGCTTAGCTTTTTAGTTCAGTGTCATAACCTGTATTGTTAAGTGGGGAAAATGTGGCTTGGTGTGCACGTGTGTAAAGAACCAAAACTTACTTACCTGTAGCAGTTTTGGGGGGTTGAGGTAGTAGGAGATGCTGAAAGTATCTGGTTTGTGGTATTCAAGTGAGTAAGGAGCAAAACTAACCTAACCTGGTGTTTGTTTTAATTTGGTTGAAGTGGGGGCTTTGTATGGTTTTCTGATTTATTTGTTTAAATTTACATTTTCAGTATATAAAATTCCTACATTTGTTGGTGCAAGTCTGAAAATTTGCCTTTGTCTCTCCCAAAGTAATGTTTTGATTCGGTAGGAATTCTAGTGCGTTCAGCCTGATGGTTATTTAGGAGGAATGAATTTGTGACTCTCAGAAGTGATTGTAAGTACTACAAGGTGTAATTTTTACAACTTTTTTTTTTTTAATGCATTGCAATGAGTCAAGCAAATAGTCCATGTATTGGCCAAAGGTTTGTTTGCATTTGGAATTCACTGTGTGACTCTGTAAGTAATTCTAGGTGAACTAATCGGAGAGAATGCGTTTGTAGTTCTGAAACATTTATTTTTAATGTTTTAGATTAAAATAGAATACTTTGGAATATGTTATGAACTTAGAAGGAAATCCTTCCAGGCAAAGAGGCAGGTTGTTTCTACACAAATGTTACTAGATAGGTTTATGTACTGTGTCTAGATTGTAAACTTCTTAACTGTTCAAACATTTATGAAAGCCCATATAAATAATACGGTGGAAGTGTGATCAGGAAAAAGCCACAGCTTTGACTTCAAGGCAGCAGAATGACAGCTCCTTACGGCAGGGTGTAATATGCTACTGTAACATTGTAATTCATGAAGTCAGTAATAAAATTTAGGATAAAAACTGTTTTGAAATGCTAATTATATTTTACATTCGACTTTCTTTTCAGCAGATTTCTTACTTTCTTGGGCCTCGTTTCGTCTCAACCTTGCACCTTAATGGAATATACAGCTGTGTATCGTCTGTTCTGAAGGCTGCTCAAAGAGAGCTACGGTCAGCTCCCTTGCTGTCCCCTGCATGCTGCTTTAACATTGAGATCCCCGTTGGCTGAAATTTCAGCATGAGGGCAATGTATCTGGTACATTTCAAAACTTGATTGGTTTGTAAACTCCAGTGTTGGGCTTGAATGTCTTTTTGTCATCATAAATCAAAATAATAGAAAAAATCACTGATAGTGATAGGTCTTCCATTTTGTGATTTTTTTTTTTTTTTTCTTCTCAACTAGCTTGGGGATTGCAAAGAGTACAAGAGGGTTCTGAAATGTATGCCTTGCAGTTTTCCGTAAAGAAATAAGAGACAAGAAAGGCTGCTCATTTTTGTAACGCCATCATTTAGGAGGTGATGTGACTGACTCAAATAATTGATTACTGATTTGCCTGTGTAAACTTGCTTAAAGCAAAGGCGGTGAATTCATATGTTAACTTCCAGTTTGGGGAATATATTTATTTGAAGGGAAATTACATTGTTTTCCATTCTGTGGTACATGAAAACTAGCATCTCATTTATTCACTGAAAGGAAATGTAACATGACAGAGATTACAAGTCCGTATGTGCCAGGGACGTAGGCTGTTGTGGGAAGCTCCCACAGTGGAGCACATCAGTACTTTTCTTTTTCAAATTGGGAAAGCAGCTCCTCCTGGAGAGGAGGATTGGTTTGTGAGGATCGTGTCCCTACTATAATAATAATTCATAGCTGCTGTGAACACTAGAGGGTGCTAGGAGAACGACTGCAACTTTAAGAGCTCCGTATTTAAAGCCCAGTCTGCCAGGAAAGTGGGACTTGCTTGAGCTGTGGTGCCCCTTGGAGATCTCTGTTCCAACCCAGTCTTGCCATAAACGGCAAGCCTGTGTTCTGCTTCTGCATCTGCTACAGTCGAAGGGAAGGTGGTGACCTAGAGTGACTCCATTGTTCAGCACACTCTGTTTCCTTAGCAGTGGTCGACAGATGATAGCATCTTGTACGAGACCGTGAAAACATCAACGTGTCATCAAAAGGAAAAAGCAGAGAAAGAATTAAATGGTGAATGCTCTTCTTAATATCTGTTACCAAATCCAGTAGTGATTCTGACCAGAAGACCGTTGTACATCGAGGAGTTAGTGATCCACGGGACAATTAACTTGAGGATGCCCAGGCCCGTGCTGTGCAGCGCTGTGCTGCGTGTGCACCTTGGCTTTCAGGCCTGTGTGGTGTCTCACAAAATGGCCACAGGATGAACTGAGCCAGCTCACTGTAACGGAGGAGCCTGCAGGCAGCTCCCACTCAGTGCCAGCGGCTAGGCTACTGGCGTGGCCTTGCCTTTAAGAATGCAGCAAGAAGTTCTCATGCGAACGTCCCCTCTGTTTGACAGTGGAAATGACCATCAAAGTGGTTTTCTTGAAAGAAAATCCCGTGGTAGGATCTTCATGACTGGAAGGGGAGAATCTCTTCTATGGAGGGGGTTTGCCCAGCATGCTGCACATGGACCAGAGGCCTGTTTGATGCTACACCACCAGCGGTTCCCACCATCTGAAGGGATTCAAGATTATCTGCACTACTCTCTCCTGATAGTGTTAGCTCTTAAAAATAGCGTTTTTAAGATAATTTACTGTCCTGGTTTTGGCTAGAATAACGTTAATTTTTCTGAGAACCTTTCTTACTAAGATCATAATGGACCAGCAGTTCCTGGTGCAAAACATCATAACAAAAGTATTTTAGCTAGTATTTTTTATTTAAAACATGTAAAACATTTAATCATTTTTTCAAAGAAGTTTTGTTTTGAGACATCTCTAAATTGAGGGACTAAGTTAGCATATGGCAGGAATGAGTAGAGGCCAGCTTTGTAAATGGAAATTTGAATTTTGATAGCGATTCTGAAGTTGGCCTTTTCAATAATTTCATCTCTTTGTATGCTTCGGTCTCTGATAAATTGTGAAACAGTAATTAGTATACTGTCAGTTTAATTATAAATGGTTGATTTTGAAGGTACTGTTTTCTTCTGGGGTTTATAAGAATATTTAATACTACAGAGTTCTTGATTATAATGCCATCCCATAATAGTTTGATTTTATAAGTCCTTTAAGTGTTGTGGAAATATTGGTGAGTAAGTACTCAAATTTTTGAAGTATATTTAGTTTGTCAATAGAGCTGGTTGGAATTTTTGTTAGCAACATTTTATTGCAGGGAGATACCAGTTACCTAGTAGGGAGGTTATGACATGGTGAGAAGCCTTGCAAGTAAAGAAAATGGAGAATTCACGTAAGAATTTGCCAATATGGATTTCACTGAGATTTCTTCCCATTTTATGAATTTCTGGATTACTTTAAGGGGTAAAAAAGGGAATAGGCTTTGTTTTCTGGCCATTTCTAGGAGTTAATAATATCTTCCTTTTATGGAAGTAGGAAATCTGTAACATAAAAGGCCAGCAGAAGATCACCTTATGGTGGTGCGGATCTGCTTGACCTTTTCGTCATTCACTGGATTGTGCCTTTTCCCTTTGGAAGGGCTGTGCTGTGGAGACGCGGTACCAACCGAACTCCATACAAGTACAGCTGTGCTTTTGTGTGCAGGTTGCAAATAGTCTTCTTAGCCTATGTATGGGACCTGTATATGGTCCTGTGTATGTGTTGTCCCGTATGGTATGGCAGTTTTTAAAAGCTGTGCATCATCTGCACTTTATGCATCTGTATGTGCCTTATACCAGTGCAATCACAGAAGAGTCAGGGCTTCAACTGGGCAAGCGTCTGGTAGATAAAGAGGTGGGAGTATCTTCTAGATTGACCCAATAGAGAGTGTTAATCCACATGCATTTTACAGCTTGTTTTTCCTCATTGAAAAATAGATACTATGTATGGTACACTTCTGTGATGGCAATGACATTGCCAGTCAAATCCCATTTTTAATTAACTGCTTATTACTACCAGCCAGATGTAGAGGTGCAATGCTGGTTTTATGTTCTGGCATCTCTCCGCTATTCTGGTAACAAAAAGAAGCTCTGAAATAAATGAGGGTAAGTCCTTCATAATCAGCCGTGACACTAAATTACTTCAAGGTCCTTTATCGATAAGGCATCGGCTACTGTTGGACATTTTTTTCTTTCCACAAAAATGAAAACAGAGCAACTCATAACTTACTAAACAGATGGTGAGTATTCCACAGATGCCCTGGTAAGCAAAACAGAGCCTGCATCTTTAATTTCTTTCTGAACTAAAAATGTTCTGTGCAGAGAATCTGCTGTAAAAAGATAGGCATACTTTAAGAATATATTATTTTGTGTGAGTTTTGTTCTCTTTAAATAGTGGCTGTTAGGAAGGAAGGATACACTTTGAGAGGAGTGAGGATCAAATGAGCCTTGTGAACTTGTTTACCTCAAGTAGCGGCTGAATGTCTAGCGTTTCCTGTTCTAGAATGTCTTCNNNNCTTATTTTTTTTTTTTTTTTTTTTTTTTTTAATTACCACTAGCAAAGGAGGCCAAGCTTTGTCCAGCTAGGGAAGGTGAGTACTGCAACATTTACAAAAAGATTCTGGATTAAAAGGAGAGAGTCTCAGTCTTTTAGAAACTCTGTGCTTCTGGTCTAACAAATGTTCACCACCTTTCCTCTGATACGAACCAGCTGAAACTATACATTACTGTGTGTAAACAGTGTTCTGCTCTTAGCATTTCCAACCACAAAGCAACAGATTGTAAGCTTTACTGTTCTGTTTTCATCTGACTTGTGTTACTTCCCTACTACTGATAATCACTCTGTTTTTTTAAATCCCATCCCATTCCTGTTGAAACCAGCAATAACAGGGCCCAGCAGTGGATTACATGCCCAGTGACTGGGAGGATGCAGTCCAAAGAGACTGGGGTCTTGGTGCAGCTTTTAGTGTCTTTGTGAAAAGTCTCATTGTAAAAACTTGGAACTCATGGAGAAAAATGGTACTTTTTTGCATGAGTTCATTAGCATTAACTGTCTGCACTGCTTTTTGAGAAGCAATTCAGAAAGCAAGCATAGACTCCTATTTTTTCTGTATTCTCATTAATTACTTTAAAAAAATATTCCTAAAGAGAGGTGGTTATCTTTCATGGGAGAGGACTCTGAGAGGTGCCTCAAAAGTTCATAGATAAGATCAGTGGGAGTGATGATTCAGAACTGGTGGGTGTCCTGTCCCAAGTGACATAATATAATGGGTCAGGTCACGACCCACTTCCCACCTTCTGATATTGCAACTAGTGGGTTTACCTGTTTTTTCCTCTCACACACTTACGTCTCATGAGAAGTGTATCCTCTGCTTTTGTCCTGCATTTTGCGCTGATGTTTCCTTCATGCCTTGGCATTTGTCTGACGCACATGGGCTGATTCTTGCTGAAGGATCCTTTTCTATTTACAGGTCTCCTCTGAGATAAACAATGGCAACAGAACTCTAGTTTGTAAGTATATTCAAGTTGAGGTAAAACTCATTTCTCAAATTATTTCCAAGGGCCAAGTCCAAATGCCTGTTGGTAGGGTTTGGGTTTTTCTCTTGCAGCAGCTGCGGAGTGTTTTTTTGAACAGTTGTATTGAGTTTCATAGCAGGGAAAACTGTTTTGCTGCCAAGTGGTTGTTACTAGGATCTCTACTGAGAGAAAGGATGTTGGAGGGGAGAGTGGGTCCAAATTTGCTGTTTATTTCAGAGTGGTGTGGAGTCTTTTAATGCACAATGTTTTTATTATTCTAAGTAAATGCTGCTGCTTTAAGTAGCAGGAGAAAAACAACACAAACACCTAAACCCATGAGGTATTCTGAACTGGGGCTTTTTAGCTATTAGAGCCAGTCAGTCATCATGGAATAGCGTTGTATTTTAAAGTCGATTGGACTGACAAGCGTAAGTTAATAGGGGAGTATCTCCTAGCTTACATGCAAGTAACAGGTTACGTGAATGTGTGAAGTGTGGTTTAGGCATGACACCCTCCAAATTCTCTCCTGCCTAACCCAGACACACTTGCTCTGTTGTGCTGCTGCATGCCTGCTCTTTTCACAATCTTAATTCATAGGCATTAATTCCAACAAAAGGATCTTATAAAATGGTATGCACATACTAATCCATTACATACTTTACATACCCTTTCCCAAAGTTTAGTAGAACTTGGTAGCTGGTGGAGCGAAGGTGGTCTTTGGGTTTAGGTTCATGTTGCCTTTAGCAATTGTTGCCATCATTCACGTTGCTTATGTTTTGTAGCTTTTATTGGCACATTTTTTTCTGGAGGCTGAGTGTTATATTTGCACAGTGTGCTCCTGACCCACACAGTGTGCTTGGAGGGCACGGACAGAGTAAAAAGTTCATAGTAATAAACTCCAGATGATTTCATGACTTAGAAAGAAGGTATTGTTCCAGTGAACTAATATGGATAGTGCCATATTTTGCAGGCAGAAATAGCAACATCTTTGTTGTCTTCAAATGATGGCACATTTTATGGAGGGATCCCAGTATGAGCACTTGCATGAACTTCTGGACTTATTTCATGACAGCCTTGAAATGTATTCCTGCAGAAAGAACCTGAGGTTGCTACAAACTGTGCATCTGGTCCATCTGGACCAGAAGACTGTAAAAGAAGTGTACTTTTAGGAGTTACTGAACTGGCAGAGTTTGCCAGGTATTTGATACAATTTATAATTAGTTAAATGGAGGTGAGAGAAAACACACCGTGGAATGAAAGCATTCATTTGGGGTACCTTGGTGTTCATGAACACTAAGTCAGCCTCCTGTTCCAAATTATACTTAATTGAGTTTTGCTCTCTTTCTGTTGGACTAAAATGTCTTGGCTTTATTCATAAACACCTTAGGTTGTACTGTTTTAGGACATCTGGGTCAGTTTGTGCCAATTAAAATTCTTTGCACATTGTGGTAAAACTAATCTGATTTACCTTATTTTTGCATACTTGTTATTCCTGTGAGAGAGAATCTTCCTGAGACACCTGTTCCTCTAAATCCTTTCCCTCAAAATTTTTAATTGGAATTATTTGCTTATTTGTGCTGGTTCCATTTCTTTTTTTCTTTTGTTTCAATGCATTCTCTTATCTTGACTATGTACTTAATTCATGGCTTGCTCTGGGTAAATTAATACATCTTCAAGCTATTATGGTTTCCATGGCAGACTTCAGTTTATCCTTACTACTTCAACTTTTATTCCACCCTTTTTGAAGGTAATTAATGTAAATTCTTGTGATACGTTCTGTGTAGTTTCACTTCAAGATCCATAATAGGCTTTGCGTTGTCTTCAGTGCTATTCTGGTTGTAAACTGCAGTAAAACTCTGTTAAATGTGTTTGGTTGGTTTTTGTTTTATTTCTGAAGCTTATGGTCTTTATTGTGCTACTGTGACACCTTTCCTGCTTAGAATACTAAACTTTTTCATTTCCAAATTTCAAAATTTTTCATAGTTTCTTGATCAATATCAGAGGTCAAGAAACTGACACTCCCTAGTAATTTCCTCTGTCTCTGAAGAAAAATGTCACCAACACATTCCACAAAGTAGTGGATGGTGTGTCCTGCTGTTTTGCTGCATTAATAGGTGTCTAGGTTGCTAATGTCCTTTAATTACAGTAAGATTCTGCCACGTGCCTACTTTTATCAGTTATATTGACATATCATGCAGGTATTTCCTATTTCAAAGATGATTAAGTAAGATTATATTTGGCATTTGTGGATAAGTATTTTGCTTCCACTCTTTCCTAAGACTTGCAGCTGTCATCATTTAGGAGAACTCATGGTTACTGGCTGTGAAAGGCCAGAGGCAGCTCCTGCCAGAGCCGTTGAAATCTTCTCTTTGGTCAGCCAGCAGACTAGCTGTTGAGCAATTTGAGGCCCTCCCTTCCCCCAGAGACTAGGTATATTGTTACTGCAGTGCTTCCAGTCACTTCTGCGTGGAGGAGAAAAGGGAATTGGAAGTGTTTAGTCTCTTACATGATGGTACAGGAGGAACCGCAGTACTGGGCTGGCAAGGGACCGAGTTCGATAAGTACTCAGTTTCTGTACAAAGTGTATTGTTTGTTAGCCACACGATGACTTCTGTGGAATCGGTGCTCTTGGGTTAACTATCAGGTCTGAGGAGCAGGACTGAAGGTTAGTTCGCAGTGTTAAATAATCTTGTCCTAGTGGATGTGTAGCTTTTGAAATATCCAAAATAAGCTAGGTTGTCAAAGTAAAATAGCAAAGGTATCTGCAACTGACTTTTTTGGCTAAAATTTCTTCCTCTATTGAGCAATTATGTCTGTAGACAAAAAAACCCCTCAGAGCTCCACAGGAGAGTGGCTGCCAGATACAACAAAGGTTTCCTGTACAAATCTAGAAAGCCAGGCTTCAGTCAGCCTTATGGCAAATGCTGAAATTTGCTTACATCTGCATTTTGTTTGAATGGGTGTGCTTCAGGCCCACGGAAGTAATGAACCGTTAACTTTGTGGATTACGAGCTTTCAATTTAAATTTAAAAAAAAGGCAAATGGTGGAAGAGAATACCATATTAAATGGTTTGAGTGAAATTTCATATTGTTTACTTTTACTTGGATGCTGCTATTTATTACTAAGAGCCCACAAATGAAAGAACTGTAGTACTACTGTATTTCTAAACCATTTCCATGGGCAGTGCTGCCGGTCCTTCTTATTTTCTGTTTTTTGAAGCTGATTGAATGTTAACTGATGACAGGTAATTTCTGAGTGTTACTCTTTTATAATGTTGTAACAAGAAGCATTTTTGTTTCCATCACACTGGCAGACCTTGCCAGTTGTGTCTGGTAGGCAGGCATCTGGCACAAACTGGTTAGTTGGATAATTTTCCTTCGTGTTCTCTTTTTTGGGTACGTGTGTTGACGTCATGAGAGAGATATCTCACTGTTGTCCCCCATGTTGTGGTGGTAAGTCTGTTATAGGTTGTTACGGGTTTGTGTGGCGCGGTTTTCCTTGGTGGCAGGGGAGGGGGGCTGCAGAGGCGGCCCCTTTAAGAAGCTGCTGGAAAATTCGCCGCGCCAAAATGTCGGACGCGCCAAAATGTCGGACCCGCCTCTAGGAGGGGAGTGACAGTGGTAGCGCCTCTGGGAGAACATATTTAAGAAGGGGAACCGGCAGTGTGGGGTTGGGAAACCTGAGAGGAACATCTCTGCCGATACTGGAGTCAGTGAAGAAGGAGGGGGAGGAGGGGGCGCCTGAGGAGGCTGATGGCCCTGCAGCCCGTGGGGGTGAACGGTGGAGCGGAGGCTCCCGAAGATGGCCGTAACCCCATGGTAAAAACCGTGCTGAAGCAGTGTGAGACTGGAGAGCAGCCCGCGGAAAGGACCCGCGCCAGGGAAGTTCGGGAAGAACTGAAGCCCGCGGAAAGGACCCGCGCCAGGGAAGTTTGTGAGGAACTGCAGCCCGCGGAAAGGAACCACGTTGGAGAAGTTGGTGAAGGACTGTCTCCCGTGGGAGGGACCCCACGGTGGAGCAGGGGACGAGTGAGGAATCTTCCCCCTGAGGAGGAAGGAGCGGCAGAGACGATGTGTGGCGAGCTGACTCAACCCCCATCCCCTGTTCCCCTGCGCCGCCGGGGGGAGGGGGTAGAAAGCACTGGGAATGGAGCTGAGCCGGGAAGGCGGGAGGGGTGGGGGGAGGTGTTCTGATGTTTGGTTTCCCTTCCCAATACCCTTGTGTTTTGTTTTTGATTTGATTAGTAGTCAATGAAATTGATTTTGTTTCTTCCCCAAGTTGAGCCTGTCTTTTGCCCGTGACCACAAGTGGGGAGTGATCCCTCCCAGTCCTTGTCTCGACCCACGAGCCTGCCTTTGGATTTTCTCCTCATCCCAACGTGGCCAGGGGCGGGGGTGGGGGGTGAACGAGCAGCTTCGTGGTGCTTTGTTACCAGCTGGGCAGAAACCACGACATAGGTGCATGCAGGAGAAGTAGTGTTTGATTTATAGGTGAGTGGAAGAAACCGGAACATAAGCCAGAATAAAATGGAATAAATATGAAAGTTCTGTAACAAACCCCTCTGATACGGACTGAAATCAACAAAAGTATTTTTCTCCAAAACATGCTGTCTGCATGTCAGTGGCAAGCTAGGCTGTTTGCTGCCTTGGAAGTCCAAAGGAAATAAATACATAAGTTTTATACTTTGTCACTCTTTGGATTACACAGGCTTGCAGCACAGAGCCTGCTTTGACCCAGGATGTCCAGATGACAAAAACACAGTCACTTGAAACTACAATGGAATAATCTTGAGAAAAAAAATCACTAAAGCTTTAATTTCTGTTCTTATTTGTGTATGCATAGGTAATAATAATTTTGCTTCAAAACTTCAAGCTGAAAACCAGCTTTTGGTAACTATCAAGCATTTCCTTCAAAAGTTTTTAATATTTTATGCTAGATTCCTAAGAGGCAAGTTAATGTTAGGTACAGAAGGGTGAAAAAGAACCTCCTCTTCTCAAGGACGAGAGGAAAAATTTTTGTTGAATAGATTAGTTTTTTTGTGATTTTGAGGTGGGGTGGGGGGAGGAGAGCCAAGACAGTGAAGCAAGGTAGTGTGAAGACAGAAACATCAATGTTCTTTTCTTTTGACAATATAGAAAAGGCAATAGGGGAACAAATCTCAGTGTGATATTACAGCTTTCTGACTCACTAAGCGCACCAGGAATTCTTAGAAGATCCTGAACAGAACAGTACATTTGGGGGGAAAAGGTGAGGCTTTTGGAAAAGAGGGAAAGACAATGTTCAAAGCTGAATGTTGTAAACTATAATAACAGTCTGGAAAGGCAGGCCCTAGGTTGAAACTTCCAAGACTTAACAATAAGGAACATCTTTCCCTTTGTGTCCTGTGTTGAAAGGATCTGAGAAGACTAAGGTCAAGATACAGGAGAGATATTTATGGAATGTCATCAGCACACAAAGAAGCAGTTTGTGCTTGGGGTGGAGGATCAGCAGAAATACAAAGGACTAGAATGGCATGAAACTGAGTTACTTTCATTTGACTTTTTTCTAGGGATGGTAACTAGCCCAGAGGTTTGAGAATCTGTGGAGACACTTAAAGAGATACTATACTGCCAACTGCCTGTGCCCTGCAGGTGAAATCAGAGTTCCTACTTTTCACCATTGTCTCCCACTTCATTAGCCATTAAGTTACATATTAGTCTGAAAAAAGAAATTTTGAATGAAACAGTGGAAATTGCCAGCCTTATCTTTCCCAGATAACAAAATGAACATGTTCCTGGCAGCAAAGACAGGTCTCTTTTATCAGAGTCTTTGTATCCCTCCCAAAGGTTTTTTCCCTAGCTGTCTTGGTACAGCATGAAGTATGAACATCTAACTTCAGTTTGCACTGAATAATCACAGCATTACATGCAACCATGCTGCAATTCCATTAAAATGGACAAATTACTTGCGATGTAGGTACTGTTTGGCCTGAATGGAAGAACAGAAGGAGGTTTACAGAGGTTTATTTCTACATTGCCTGTGGATGATGCCATTTACATAGATTAAAGTGAAATTGCCTGAGGGAGAGCTTGGTGATAATCCTTTTTAGGAAAGGACCTTGCCACTGGCAGTGTCATGCAGACTGGGAGGATACCAGCCCTTTTTCTCCAAGGTTAATATGGAAAGCATCTGTTTTCAGATGTTTTCATTAGGTCGTTCCATTAGAAATGGATGTGCTGGAAATGTTTTGACTGGGAATTATGCAGTGAAAAAAGAATGCAGTTTTATTTTTATCTATAAAATGGCTTTGTAATTCAAACAGAAGTTTACATGAAAAAGTGAGCTACTAAGCATGTGAAATAAGTTTTAAAGTGTGAAGATCAAACTGAATGAACCTGATAATTTTATCTTCAATTCTGATGTAAAATTGGCATGTGATGAGCATTTTTAATTGTTACTCAGTTTCAGTTATTTAATGTGAAACACATTCTTGTATTAAGTTAGAATTTTATGTAGAATTAATTTGGCCTATTTTGCTTGGGACTGATGTTACTGTCTCATGGTGCACCTATGTTAACAGATACATTTTTCTCTGTCATGTTATATGTGATACTGAGGTCTTTCTGTTCTTTGGAGAGCAACTTTCATAAATGCTGAAGCACACTACACTGACTTGATGAATGTCGCTGTACTTATATACTGCCCCAGAGCTGGGGAAGTCATGATGACAGTATCAGAACTGAAGCGTTCTCTTGCAGGAGATAGATCTGGAAAGAGGAGGCAGAGACAGGTTGTTTAATAATGCCTGTAGTGCATGTTACCAAAGTCTGCAGGTAGCAGAGACTGGCGTCATGATTAGTGAGGAAGGTTACAGATACAGAATATTCTGGATCTTTGCATCCGCAGGGTAAAGTCAAATAATGCGTATTTCTGTCATGTCGGTAGAGTTATCATTGGTACAGGCAGATGAGAACAGTCTGGGGAAATGGTGGTTGTCTATAGGAGCTGGAAGTGATGCATCATCAGGTGACTGTGATGAACAGTTGTGTACGGCTGTAGCTAAGAGAGCTAACTGGTCTTTGGATGTGTCTGGGGAGGACATGGTAATACTTGCATTTTAAGTAACGTTTCCCTCTCAAGTTACTGAGTTTAAATGCGTACATTGTTTAAAATGTGTTAAAGAAACTAAAACTAAGAGCAGGCACGATGTTGGTAAGGTTTTATTCTCTTGGGTAACTAGGTTAATACTGACAGAGGAGACCGGTTTGCCTGAACCTTGGCAACAGTGTTTTCTTGTTTGCAAAGGAAAAAAAAAAATCAATAGAAAAAGAAAAATGAAAAGACAAAATTTTGTGTGGTCTAAACTTGTTAAATCCCCAAATGAGGGAGGCAGGAGGAGGGAAGGAAGGTGCTGGACACTCTTTGCCTAGGAGGACTAATATGAAGTGCCCCCAAATGAATGAAGACAGAAAGGGGGTAGAAGAATAACTTCTGTGCAGCTTTTGTGGTTTTTTTTGTCTTGGTTGGCCTTAGAAATTCCGGTTCCTGTTCAAACCATTAAAGGTAGGGAGTTGCTAAAGCAGGGAGCCTCAGTGGGGTGGAAGCTAGCTTAGCTGCTCTGCAAATGTCAAGAGTGTGCGACCTTGTTTCTGCTCACCTACAGCTTTCTCTGAGACAGTCTCCTGTGATCCTTACAGGAGCTGTAAAATATGATCAACTTATGTGACTGCTGTATGCTCCCCCTTGGCAGCTGCCCAGCATTCTGGCAGCGGGTTGAGGGAGAAGCAGGCAGAGGAAGAATTTGATCGTTTTTTCCACTGAGCTAACTGTTGAGCACCTTATGTTACACACTGGTGTTTAATACATTAGCTCTCAGAATGTGAGTGTGAGGAAGTTATAATTCATGTACAGCAATAAGATGTATGTTTAAATATACACTGTGTAGATACTGATAGCTGCTCAATAAATAGTCACCATAGCAGGTGCTAAAGGACATCCCCCTGTGTTTGAGCTTTAGGAAGAGTACACCTGTGATATATTAGGGAACCTGCATCAGATCATACTGTTCCCTGTTGTTTATTAGTTCACCCTTATCTATTTACATGGTTTCAAAATCCATTCCTCTACTTCCTTTGTGCCAGCTCCTGTTTTTGAATTCAGAGGACAGCCTGGATTGAATGAGTTTACATGAAGTCAGCTCCTAAGTCATCTTCCCCACTCCCTGGAAGATGCTTTGGCATAAAAAAGAGGATTGGCTGCAGCCTAATGAGTCGTACCCAGCCATTACAGAAGATTTATGTGATCAGTTAATTGAAAACAAAATAGTGGCATTTTTGTTTTGAATGAACTAAGTTTTCTACCTCTCTTTCATGAAAATAAGTGTCCTTCAACTCACTTCCAGCTGTGCTCTTTTTTAGTTCCAGGAGACCTTACCATAAGTAAAGAGAATGTTGGGAATAACTTGCCCTTTGCCTAAAGGCTTAACTTTTCTTTTAAGCCTGTTCCCTGGAAAACATGGGATCTGCTTTCCAGAATGTGACATCATATTTTTTAAAAGGTAATAAAATACTAATTACTAACTGCTCAAGCAAAAGGTCTTCAAGACAGTCTTTCATAAAACCTGAATGAATTTCTTTTAGTCCTCTTCACACAATAGTGTTCCCAATTTTAGCAAATTTCAGGGGAGTCTACAGACATTGTATAGTCAAGGGTATTGAGATTATGGACTTAATTTTAAGAAAGGTAAAAATACCCTAAAATCTGAAGCACCAGCTAAAACTTATGGAGAAGCCTGAATTATGTGCATTTCCATTCAGCCTTTAGGAGTACAGATGAGACTCAGAAAGATTACTTCTCCAAGACAAAATATTTTGCTCAAAGTATATCGCTTCTTGTTCTGTACTGAGACATAAGTGCCAAAATATTTGAACTTTAAAGTGTATGGTGCTTAGGTAGGAGAAGGGCAAAGCCTATATCTCATCCTAAATAAACTAGCTCCCTCTAGGTGTGCATTACTCTGTGCAGGAAAAAAATTAAGTCCTTCTGAGGTGAAAGAGATACAGTAGCTATTAACAAGAATGGCATTCAGTAGTTAGTAGTTCTCTAGTAGTGAATCTGTTGTGCTCCTTTTGTTATTTTGTGAGTGATAATGAACTATTTGTGGATTGAAAAAAGAAACATCAGACTGCAATGTTTAACTTGCAAGTAAAATTTTGGTGTGAACAAACATTGAGAGCCTAGAGCTACACTGGTTAATGTGTATACTTTAACAAGATGTATTCTGTGAAGGTATTTCTTAGCTACATTAGCCATTATATATCCCACCTTTTCTGCGTGGTGAAACTTGTAGTTTACCAGTATTCTATGCTTAGATTACTTGGGCATATAAACTATTCTTTAATATTTTAGCTGTAGTTATTTTAAGCATCTTAAAGCCTGATTCTGTTTCCAGTGTTTACTCAGAGTGATGTCAAGTAGAACTGACCTTCCCAGAGAGTAAAAGAAGTAACCAGCTCTTGTTATTTTTAAGGTGTTGCCTAAACCCATTTCAAAGCCAATTCTTTAGAGGAAAGCAAAGTCATAATTCATCTGCTGGATAGGAAAAACTTTTTTCTAGTTATAGCGGAAAAAGCATTCCATCATGTTGTTAGACTAGCCAAGCAAATCTGTGACACGTTATTAATCAAAATAATGTATGGGCTTTTAGTAGGAAAGAGGGAAGACTTGTATTTCTACTCAAGGAGCTGTCCTGATGTCTTAGCTATAGCACAAAATAGGTATTTGTATTAGTGACCGTAACAGTAGGGGCAGGAGAATTTGATTGTTGTCTATTTTTAGCTGAGGTCTTATTTGAAAATCAGTGCAAACATTAGAATATTTTTAGAAAACAAAGATTTCTGATTATTTTGCATAATCCAGACACCTACAGAATACCTTCCTGTATTGAGCAGGGCGAAGCCGGTGTCTTCCAAGCACTTAACGTAATGCCGTATCAAGTGACACTGTTATTCCCAATTCTGAGTTTGTTCACAACCACCTGTCTTAACTTGGAAATATACATGATCCACCTATTCTGAGAACCAGGCTTTAAAATTTAAGATTACAAATTTCAGGAGGTGCAACACAGCATACTGCACAGCCATCCTCATGATGTTGCTTTGTTTTTCATGTTGCACTGCTCTCTTCACTAAACTATTTAGATAACATTTGCAGTTCACAGACTCCATGTATGAACGCAAAACGTCTTGCTTCTTGTATAGAGGTTTGGGATTTTCCAGCAAAATGCTCTTAACACAAATATTTTGCATTCTTTCTTCCATCTGGCTTTGGTCAGTAGTGGGATTATTTTCTCTTAATCCCCTATGCTGCTTTCTGAAAATGTGGCCTTTTAAAAGGACATTTAAGTATAAGATACCCAAAAGAATAGCTTTGTTTTGTATTTCTGAGACACTTACTCAAAATAAATGAAAATAGATGTGCCTTATTTGGCCTCTGAGAATGATCATTTTAGCTAGTATTTAAATTCTTCTTGGTTCAAAGCTCTCAAAATAAAATACGGAATACAAAATATAATTGTGCATGCCACTATTTTCAGTCATGCTATACACAGGTTGGTGCCGGCGCGGCGGAGGAACACGCTGGGTCGACTCAGTGTGAGTGATAAAGCGTAGTTCACTTTATTAGCCCGAATAGCACTTATTTATACAGTTTAGGTTAACACGAGTTAACTTCTGATTGGTTTAAGCAACTAGATGCACACGGGTTAACTTCTGATTGGTTTAAGCAACTAGATACACACGGGTTAACTCCTGATTGGTTTAAGCAACTAGATACACACAGGTTAACTTCTGGTTGGTTTACGATACTCTTCAAGGTCGCAGTGTCCTTGCTGTTTTACTGTTGTCAGCCTGACTTGCAGTTTCAGCTCAGACTCGTGGCCTAGTCTTGCTACTTATACTAAGTTCAGAACAGGCTCTGCTCGTACAACTGTTCTGTGGATTCATATCCTTGCTCTCTGAGCCATTCTCCAACAGGTTGGGTGATTGAAAGTCACCTACAGAGACCAGTTCTATCTCAGACGAGACAGTGGGAAAACATCAGTATAGGTTTGACCTATACATGCGCTTATCTCCTGACACCTGGTGTTGGCCATTGTTGGTGACGGGGTAATTGATCCATCACTGTGTTTTTAAAAGTCAGATTAATAATAAGTTTTGTTTCTTCATTCTTGTTTGTTCTTAGTAAACTAAACACACATTCTCATATTCTTTTTGAACAACGTTTTTAGTGTTCATAAGGGTAGTAACATTTTTATATTGAAAACCTTCCTTCTAACTACAAGCTGTCTTTCTATCTTTTGAAGCTACCATGAGGTAGTTGAGAGATGCTGAATGTGCTGATAGAATATATCTCCTTGACTTCATAGTGGATTCTTTTCAGTTTTCCATTTTATTTGGTTGTAATTTCTTGCAAACTTAGCTAGTACAGCTTTAAAAAAGAGAGTACTGAAAAGCAGTCATCTATCTGATCATTTAAGCTTAATATCTAAAAAAAATCTACTATCTTGGCTCTTGTCTACGTTTGTGCCTTTGGCTAATGGGACCAGAAGGGTTTGGCTTTGTGTTCGAAGGTCTGGTTTTTAATAACAAGCAGCTGGTAAGTTAACAAAGATAACAAAGATCCATGTGCTGCTTTATCCAGTTAGTATCTGCATTCTCTGCAGTCTCTAGCCATCTTGTTATCTGTGACATATAATGGGCAGCTTTGCAATCTGTAAGGTGTTTATCGTACTGTAACACTCTCCAATGTACCTGGTCAGCATGTACCCCCCAAATAGAAATAGCAGCCCAGCAGTAACTTCACTTTATTCTTTGCTGGCTGGAGGTGCTGGAAGGTCTGTTACTGCTCTGGAGAAGAAGTGACAATAGCATTTGTCAGGAGCAGAAAGGCAGAATAACATGATGGCCAAATCTTCACTCATTTGTGTTATTTGGCACTCTTCTAGAAGTGTCTGTCAGCGCTCACTTTCCTTTCTGTTGCACAAAATATTGGATGTTCCCTGGTTAATAGCATTAAGGATGGAATTGGTCATGGGTGATGCACATGGTAATTTCAGCTCAAACTATGCCTTAACTTTAAGAGTTACTCAGAATTCCTGCTTCAGAGGTGTTCTTTCACCTAATTTACTAAAATCACTGAAGCGATTCAGTTTGTAAAGGAGACAAATAACAAAGTCTTCCAGCAGTACCTGTACAGAGGCAACTGGAAAAGTCAGGTAATGTTATCAGTCAGCGTCATGCTCTGTTAGTCACTGGCATGTGTCAGCCAGGTAGTAAACCTCTTCATCAGGGAACTGAAATTTCCTCTTGTTTGGTTTATTGATTCTTTACAGATACTTTTTTTTCAGGATATGCAGAGATAAGATTAATTATTGAAGGCTGATCAATAAACTTAAACTCCAAGACACCGTGGCATCTGAACTGTAGAGGTTAAATTATTCATGCCAAAACAAAAAAATGCACCCCCAAAAGCAGAAGAAGAATCATAGTGATATTTTCACATTTATTAAGTTAAGAATTGCTGTGTGAAGGTTTCTTTTTTTTAAAAAAAAAAGTCATTACAGTTTTAGGATGACGAAATAAACTACAATGTAAATGTAGTCATCACAGTTTTAGGATATCCTTGCTTAGAAATGTGTTGTTTTAACAGTATAATTTGATGACTTTGATTGTGTCAGGTCACAGGCTTTATACATTGGTGTGGTTTTTCTCCAGGAAGTGACCAAAGCAAGGAAAAGGAAATACTTCAACCCCAAGTATCTGAAAGCACGCTTTGCTGACCACCTCTTTTCTTCATGAAGGAAGAGAATGGAGGAAAAGGAGATGGGAGGCTGACGGAAAAGGAAGTAGTGTGTTATGTAGTTTGCATTATGGCATTGGAATGTTCTCAGTTCAATGCACTTACTGGCAATAATTCAGGAAAGCTAGCTCTACAATTTAAACAGTTCTCTGGATCTCCCTGAAGCTTTCCCCCTTCCCTTACAGATATCAGTGCCATGTAACAGTGAGGACTTGTCAGCCGTGTCTTGCCCTGTGCTACACAAAAAGTACGCATATCAGCACTTGCAGTAGAGAATGATACTTTTCTCCAAGTGGGACTTCGTTGACACTGGGAGGAATCAGGTTACTGTTTTCTTTTCTTAAACATCATTCAGGTGTGTGATGTATATATTTGGCATCACAAGTGGGTGTGCTCCTAAGAAAGTACATCTAAGAAAGTATTATAGTAGTCCCTCTCTCCTCAAAGATAGATACAACCAGAGATAGCAAATCATCTGTGCTTGCTAGTACCTTCACTTCTGCTCTCTAGGATATCTTGTGACTATTGCTGTTGTGCACATTATTACAGTAGTTTAAAGGAATTGTTTCTGTAAGTGACTGTAGCAAAAGAAAAATTTTCACTACTGTCTTGACTTAGTCTTGGCTAACATGTTTGAGGTGGATTAGAAGAGAAAATATACAGCAAGCTCCTGCTTCTAGGTAAATTAGTATTGGTATGTTTTAAACTTCTTTTGAAAAACCTTTTGTCAGAAAGCTGACTTATGGATAGGTTGGTTTGTTTATACAATACAAGTCAGCCATATATATTTAAAATTTATGTTTAACAAACCCAAAGATAAGTTGCTATGTAGTTTTTTCAAGATCTCTGTTCCTTTTGATTGCTTATTAGAATTCCTTGATCAATATATTTAACAAACTATCTGCGTTAAAGCTGCATCAGCGCTCTGTTCTGACCTGTTAGCTGACACCATATCCAGGTGTCCCAGATATCATGTGTTGACTTAGCTAATGAGACCATGAAATATTTCTGTATGAAAGTTTAAATTTTTGGCTTTTGTTTTCTTGTCATGATTTTCATCATTACTAGCTACTACCTAGCCATGAACAGTTCAGAAATGCTGAACTGCTGATGCATTTTCTGTCTCTGACTCAGCAGCTTTTCATTGTCAGGCTTGAGAATTTGTAGTTCTTCTTCAGCATCTGTTAACGCCTGTGTGGATCCGTAGTGAGTGGTGTATTTTTCTTTAACCTGTCACTTGCTTTTGCTTGAGCTGGTATGTTCTACATTCTGAGGAAAACTAGATAAACAGTTAACCCTGCTGACTTTTCCACTGTTACAGCTACATTAATTAGCTAGCATCTCCTGAGTTCAAAGCACAGTTGTGTAAGCCTGTGTATATTTGGGCAAGATCATTGACAGAAATAGCCTTAATAAATATTTTTTCTAGAATTCTTAGCAATCGCTTCTTGCTGACAGTTTTAGTACCACATATGCAAACTTCTTTTTTCAAGAATTCTACTGATCTTCTGATTCATAAATCTAAACTAAAGCTCTTCAGTATTTATCTGTTACCTGGTGTTGCTATAACGAAGTGCAGAACCTCATGTCTGTGGCATAGTTTTTTTGAGTTAAGAGGAAAGGAAGCATATTTACTAAGCATTTGCCAAAGCATGCCTTTGAGTTGTTTCTGTCCATCTCTTCTCAAATATGCATGTGCTGTGAAATGAGTGTTTTGTGCATGAACATAGATTTTTGGCAACTTGTCTTCTGACCAGCATCATCAAGTACACTTTTAAAAAAGCTTTTAATCTTTCTTCCCCTTTTGTTCAGCATTCCCTGGGAGGTTCCATTTTGAAGGAACACTGAATTTACTTCTGTATTTTAGTCCTAGTTTCATGCCTTAATTAAGCTTCTTTCAAGCAGCAGCCTTGTCACTCTTTAAGCTTGTGTTACAGTGAATTAAAATAGAATTGCATGAGAGTACGTCAGTAGAATAATGCTTTTGCTAAGTATTACAGTTGCATCAATTTATTAAATTTTTATGACTACAGCTGCAATCAGAGAAAGTCTGGGGGGGGGAATCTGGTATTCTTGTAATGCTGCACAGTATTGGCTTTTTGGAGTTTAAATGCTCTTAAACTGTGTGTACTTTCAGTCGTTAAGAATCTATAGGATTTATCAGTAAAACACATCCTGTACAACAAAACGCATTTTTAAGGTGGCATGGCTTGCTTCTGCGATCAAATGTTTCTGGTTTGGATAACAGCTTAAATTCTAGATGTGTATGTTTTATATTTTTAATGGGTCTGCTGGAGTGGCAGCCATGACATCAGTCCAAAAGAGAATTACATAGTCACTGGAAAATGCACACTTTGAACTGGCCAGCAGTGAGAAAAAGAAAGAGTGTGTTAGACTGTCAGAGTTTATGCTGTGGAACAGATAAAAGGCCAAGTGTAGCAACTGCCAGTAAATAATTTCTAAAATAAGCCAGCGAGTCTTTTTCAACTGAAAGGTCAGTGTTTCCATAACTCCTCTAATCTTCTAGTTACAGTTTCTGCATTAGAAACACTACTGCAAAGCAGAGGCAGCAATACATAATCCAAGTTTTATCTTATTAATGGAGGTTTTATTTAAATATGTAGATAATTTATATATATATTTGTAAAATCACTATTATTGCAGCATGGGGCACTATTTATTGTCAGTCCGCCTAAGTCTTTGAGACAAGCACTGGTGAATTTATTTCTTAAGCCTCTTTGAAGAGAGTTGGGAAATCTGTGGCATCTCAGACAACGCTAGAGATAACTTCCAAGTATTGAAGGCTTGGCCTCCTGCATATGTCTGGAAGTGCTGATGCAGGACAGCTGGTGATGTCTCCCCCCCTCTTTCTCAGCATGGAGTTACCCATGGAACTCTCAAAACTCCTTTCCAGGAAATTTTTGAATAATTTTTTCTTCAATCTTAAAATTTAAATTACTTTTTATGAAAATTATCAAACTGCATCTTAGCTCTGTATACTCTCTGTTCTACTGTGATCTGTTCCTGTTGCTTCAGTTACAGAAAGGAAGTTGCCTTTGCTTCAGAATTGTGAATAAAGGTGGATAAAGCATTTAACAATAACTCCAAAGGTGGATAAAGCATTTAACA
>VYZV01029328.1:6922-24573 GCA_013401275.1 Pandion haliaetus | reverse complement strand
GGGGGCGGCCCGGGCGCTGCGGGCCCTGTGAGCGGGAGGGCGAAGCCTCGCAACAAACGGACGAGGGACATCGCAAGCGCAGGTGGTGGGCCGACTTCAGCGGCCCTGTCCGTGCGAAACGCCTTCCCTGAGCCTCTCTGCATGTTTGCAAAAAAACCCCAGTCCGTAATAAGATGCTTTCCAAGGGAGATGTGGGAGCAGGCGGTGAAAAAGGCACAAGAAAAACGTTTTTCCGTCGAATTCCCTGGCTGTAGGCGTCTGGTAGCGTTTCATACACGCGAGAACTAGAGAACTGCCTTGGAAAACGGGGTATCGTTCCTGAATTAAAAGCAATCCTCGCAAAGCAATGCAAACTACTGCAGCGTAACTTCTCTCTAGTGATCGTTTAGTGGTAAGAAAAAGAATGCTCGTGAAAAGGCATCATAGCGCAATTTCCTTTTTTCTCTGTCAGATGCTATTAATGCTCTCTTGTGTGAGAAAGAATAAAGAACAGCGAATGCGTCCAGGAGAACAAAGGTCAAATTTCCTGAAGCAAGAAGCCTCATTACTGAACAGCACTACATTCACACACAAAACGGATTGTTTTTACTTTCTCCAGATGTAAATAAAGTAAACCTTTTTATTTTATCCAGATGTAAATAAAGGAAATGGGACGAGGTAAACATCAATGCAGACTCAATCTTCAGAAGTATCTTTTCTTTAAATAAATCCCCAGATTTATTAGCACATAAGTGGTTTCAGCACATTACTATAAAAATATTGTCTTGCTGGAAAGCTGGCTTCTGTCAGTCATGCCTTCTGTGTACAGGTAGTAAAACTGACTGGCGTGTTAGCTATTCTTCTTTCAGGCTGCATAGAAGAAGGAGGGAAGGTTGGGTTTGGATTAAGGTCGCCAGAGACAACGGAAATCGATGCACAAGCTGCTTGCAGGGCCCGGCAGGTTGAGGCTTTCTTTCTTGGGTAACTGGTGGCAAATGCATCTGCTGAGACACAGGGCTCTGTGGAAGGCTGTCTTGAAAACTGTTGGCAAAAAAGACTTCCTGTTCTTCTAGCTTTTTACTGTTTTCAACAAAAGCAGGTTCTATGTACATTCTTTATAAATACACAGGACTATACTGAAGAATATGCCTGATTTGTACTTTTCAGTTCTCCTTTGCACAGAAATGATCCATATATCAGTTACATCTTGTTGGTGAAAAGGGTATTTTCTGCATGGGTGATTTTTCATCAATCTTAAGTCAAGTGTATTATTGTACTGAACACTGTGGTGGAAATATAGGCTGTCTTCCAGGGAGAAAGAGAGCTGAAGCTTTGAAAAGGGCTACAGGAGAGAGACGCTGTATGAAGTCCTTGTGCTGAATGCGCCTGACAGCGTAACGGTGAGCATTGTTTTTCTAACAGGGCACAGCAAAGCGTAAGACACCAACTGAAGCTCAATTCTGGCAGACTATTTCTCCAAGAATCCTCTGCCTTCCAAACCCTCAGCCACCGGTACTATATGAAATTAAAAGGCTGATCTGGCTGAGAACAGAAAATTCCATCAGAGCCACCTGAAGTGTCACGTTTCACTGTAATCTGATGTGCACGACTTTCTAAAATCTGCAAGTTTAACTACCTGTGATAGTTTTCAAGTTACTTTATTTTAATAGTGTTAATTTAATTTGGGAAGTGTTTATTTTATTTCAGCATATTTGAGAAGAGAGTGCCTCTTCATTTAATTTGGTGTGCTTCCCCTTTTTACATAGCTTCCTAAAAATACTTTTACAGACCTTCTGTTTTAACTATGTTGCTGATTACATCTGCGTGAAAAAAAATGCCTTTTGAGATGTATTTTCTATTTCACAAAGAAACTACAATGCCCTGTATACTCTTATACCAAAACAAATAGCGCCATTGTATCCTTTGCCATTACCTTTTACCATTCTTGGTAAGACTTTACTCAAACACTTTACATCACAGACAGTGCCGTCTCTGAAAGTGAGAATCATGCGCTTCTTTCAGATTGCATTATTAGATCTCCTAAAAATATTAGATGTCTTAATTCCAGTGTAAACTTAAGTGCAGGTGGTAGCTGTACAGAGAAGATACTCTGGTTGGTCAAACCTACAACAGCATGAACACCTCTGATGCCAGTGACAACACACAACTGATTTCTTGGATAATTATGAATTTCCTGTAAATTATAAAGGTGGCAGTTGTTCTGCAGATAGCGTCAGTCTTATATTTGCATTTTTTCCCTTGGAGAATATTTCTGAGCATAATTCATCGTAGTTGTGGTAAAATGCTCTGATTTTATCAGATTTACTTGGAAAAGAAAGGTAGTATGAAATCTCAGCCAAATAATGTACAGTTGTGTAAGATCAAATGACTCCTTGAAACTGTATACATGTCCATAAAAGCAAGAAATCAGAACGGGGCGGGGGGGGGAAAACACCAACAAAAAAAAAAAACCACTTAAAATGAAGTTAGTAATATCATCTCAGTACTGGCAGGAAAAAGAGATGCTCAGAACGGAATGTGTGTATTTGTGGTTCTAACATGACTGATACAAACATCCAGTCTTGACGGAGAGACGGTGAACACTGTTCTACCAGACGGCAATCAGAGGTAACATCAACCTATCCATCAAAAAATACAGTAGGTATATTTATCTAGGGTGAGAGCCGTGCTGCGGGTTGCTTAAATCATAGTAATTCAGTAAGCACATGTTAAGAAATGTCAATGTAGTAAAAAGGTGTGGTCTGCTCCAAAAAGAAAGATGACTATTCAGGTTCTGATGATGAAGAATAAAGATGAAGAGCAAAGCACGTGAACCTGAAGAGAAAAGAACAAATAATTCGGAAAGAGCCTTGACCCAGAGGGACTTCTCTGAACATGTTTTACCCGCTCGCTCACTGCCGAGAGCCTCCAGGTCCCCATGGGGATGTACGTGACGGGTTCAGTAATGTCCTTGCAGGCTTTGTGCAGCGTGAAATTTTCTCCTGATTTGTAGAAACAAGTAAAACATAGAATCTGATTTCTAGCTAAGAAACAATGCCAGCAAGGGACAACTGTTATTTTTTCTTTTAAAGAAAAAGATGATTATTTTTTAAAAGTTTGTCAGTTCTCCACGTTGAAGAGGAATTGTCTGTAAATGCCATTCCCCCTCGGGATAAGCAGTTCTGAATCCTTTGCCGCTTTGCATTATCTTTTTCATACCTCCACCGCGGCACATACGGCAGTGCCGGATACCATCCCGACGCGACGCTGATAGATCCCCTCGTTGACAAGCAGCATCCCGGACTCGTGCTGAGAACAGCAAGCAGCGTGCTGCTCCACCAGTCATTCAGCCCCTGCTCTCGGCGTTTTCACTTGCAGGAGCAAAGGCTCTGTTTGGGCTCTAAATACTCTGTTCGGTGTTCTCCCGCTCGCCCTGGAATGAACATCCCTCAAACCCTTTAGTAAAGGAACGCTGGGGTGGGAGCAAGAAGGAAACTTGAGGGCAAGACGGAGTGATCAGCGTGCTTAGAGCAAGCTCAGAGAAAGAGGTGCTGGAGATCTGGGGGGTGGGCGGGGGGAAAGGGAAGGACTCAAAAGAAGCAGTTGGGTAAATGCTTTCTTAATTTATTGGAATTCTGCCATTCCCTAGGAAAAGAAGAAAAGGAGAGGGAATAATGATCTGGGCTAAGAATGAGGAGGAAGTCAAACTTTTTCCTCAGTTTCTCCCCCCCTCTCTTTTTTTAAGTTCTTGCTTTCATATTCATACCTAAAATTTTTCTCCAGGTGCCTCAGTTTTGGAAAAATTGGCCATTATCTTGAATATGCTTGACTGATTAGTGTATGGTTTTAGAGTCACCCATCTAAGTTGCTGCAGTTCCTGCTGTATTAATAATTCAGCAATAATAATAAAAATTCTTGTGTTCTCTGACAATGTTACTCAAAATGGTATGTGGACATGCCATATTTATTACAGGAAATAAAACATTTAAGATGTAAAATATGTCCATGAGGCAAATGTCATCCACAAGAACACCTTTTGTCAGAATGGTGTAGCTGCAGTCCAGGTATTCCCAAGTTTGACTGACTGTAACTATTCTCACACACCATTTCATTTTCCACAGGCCTTTAATGTGAATTTCAGCTATTCAGAACGTGCAGTGAAGACCATAAAGACAGAATCTGTTGCACTACTTATTTTGGGGCGGAAATGCGGCATATATAACAGCAAGATTCCCCAGGACTGGAAGATACGGAAATTTCTCTTCGTTGACCCAGTAGAACAAATAGATTGGCATCCCCTGGAAACTACACAGAATCTCAAAGCCATGAAGAAGAAAGAGAGAGATTGTGGCGTAAATTCTTTCAGCGTTAATCCACAATCCCACCCCTCAGCCCTAGGGGGGGGGCTCTGGGAGGTTTGGCTACCGGGGCTCAGGGCCAGCGTAGAGAACTGTGGTGGTAGCCCCCTTCTTCTGGGGAGAGGCCCCAGGAGAACATACACAATATGAATTGTGGTGTCCAGAAGAACATACACAACATGAATTGTGGTGTCCAGAAGAACATACACAACATGAATTGTGGTGTCCAGAAGAACATACACAATATGAATTGTGGTGTCCAGAAGAACATACACAATATGAATTGTGGTGTCCAGAAGAACATACACAATATGAATTGTGGGGTCCTCAGCTGCTACAAATGCGAGGTCGGGACTTTGCGGAGCATTTGTCCGCGTTCTAGCAGGTGGTCTGAAGGTTTTATTTATAAGGATTAGTCCTCCCATTTGGCAGCCAAGGTGAAATCAGAAGAGGGTACTGAGAGAAAAAATACCTTATGGGGGCATCTACGTTGTTTTGTATTTATATTAGCAGCAAGAAATGAGCAAGAGGAATAAAAAAAAAAGTCACTAATGAGAAGAAATGTGCTATGAAGAGCATTCCTGAAGCTTGCATGGACAATTCGAACGGCTGGAATATAGAAATACCATGCTATAATCTATTTGACAAGCATAAAGGTAGTGAAAAACTACACATGGGACTCCATAACTTGTTTTGAACACACGGTAACTTGTATCATAGTTATAACAGCTCAGACACAGGGAGCCATGAATGCATCGTTTTAACTGGTGAAACCCAAGGAAGGGACATTGCTAGGGATCAATAAAAGACCACCAAACAAACTGGAAAATCAGTTTGAATTTCTTCATAGAAACTTGTCTGTATTCTGCCCGTACGGTTGAGAAGGAGACGAAATGGTGTGACAGTCCATTTAGAAAGTCTGTACTGGAGGACCTGGAGACCAGCTATGAACTATCAGCTGAATTTCAGGAGTGCCTCATCTTTCATTTCTTAAAACAAACAGTAGAGCACACAGCATGAGGCAATCCTGCTCCAGACTCAATGCTTCAAAAGAATCATGGCACTGGAGATGCTTCCCTAGGCATCAGGGACATAAATATGGGCAGAAAAAGAACATTACGAGTTAGTACAATCATAGAACACTTTGGGTTGGAAGGGACCTTAAAAGATCACCTGGTTCCAACCCCCCTGCCATGGGCAGGGACACCTTCCACTAGACCAGGTTGCTCCAAGCTCCATCCAACCTGGCCTTGAACACTTCCAGGGATGGGGCAGCCACAACCTCTCTGGGCAACCTGTGCCAGCGCCTCACCACCCTCACAGTGAAGAACTTCTTAAGTCTAACCTAGATCTACCCTCTTTCAGTTTAGAGCCACTACCCCTCCTCCTGTCTCTACATGCCCTTGTGAAAAGTCCCTGTCTTTCCTGTAGGCCCCTTTTAAGTACTGGCAGGCTGCTGTAAGGTCTCCCCAGAGCCTTCTCTTCTCCAGGCTGAACAACCCCAACTCTCTCTGCCTGTCTTCACAGGAGAGGGGTTCCATCCCTCTGGTCACAGTACTAGCTAATGAGCTGATTTCACAAAGGAGGAAAACTTTTTGCTTACAAAGAAAAGTGGAACTTGTAATTAGGACTCCTCTAAGAGCTTTATAAAAGATAATAGGTTTTAAAGTGTCATAGTTACAAAAGCTAATACCTCCCTCCCCCAAAAGTCTGTTTACTAGATATGTGCTATAACAGTGTTAAGAATGAAAACATAAGAAAAAGCAGAAGTGCTCATTTTAAATGCTGGCAGACGAGGGAAATTCCAGAGGAAGGCAGAACTGGTAAGACTATGTCAAAAATGAAGAAGTAAAAATGGGACCCATGCAGTCTTAAACTACCTAGACTAGTATCAGTCCTCGGCAAACCTTGTTTAAACAATCATGCCAATGTTTTCAAATACAGAAGTGGGCACGTTCAAGTACAGACCCGGCAGGTCTGTGTTTCCTTCCTGGGGTGTACAAAGGATGAAACTTTCCACCAGCGTAACTTGCTGCTGCATGGAGATGGGGAAGTCGTTGGCACCGTAGGTTCCCCCAGATTCTGCTCTGAGCGAGAGTGATGTGCACGCCAATCCCCGGTGAGATCTCGCAGTGTGCTGGCAGCAGGGCAGTCACAGCAGTAACAATAAAAACAAGGACTTAATTGGCTGATCAGCCAGCAAACTTTCCAAGAGGTCCTATAGTGGGAACATGGAAAGGAAGCATGGGTGCTAACGGAGGTCCTCAGGGACGTCCTAAAGCCCACCCGTTTCAGTGCTACTGAGCTGCAGTTAAGCAGTGATAATCGCACGGGTGAGGAAAGGAATGAGCTTCTCTGAGCAAAACCAGTCTGCTTTGGATCATGGAAAGCTTCCTTAATCAACTAGGTATCATCATCCAAATCATCATCCGTGTAACAGCAGCCAGCTTGTTCGCAGACCGACTCTGTGGTAATGACCATTGCCTGTTGCGCACTGGCCTGTACAGCCTTCCGTACGCGCACGAGCCTTGATACAGCCATCTCCACCGTGGCGTTCATACCTCCGGCTGTGGGGAGGAGCAGGTGATGACGCGAAGCAAAGTAATGACGCAAAAGCATGGCTAACAACTAAATGAAGCATTCGAATATTATGTGCGCCAGTCAACAAAGTCTAATGGAAAAATAGGTCTCACCAGAGAAACCTGAGATGAGATCACAGGCTTGGCTGTTAGAAAGTAATGTCATAGCTGTACTAATTTTTTTAAGGTGCTTGACTTAGCACCACCTGTTAATGATGAGAAAAAAATTGTGATGCAATAAAGCACAGATTCAGTGTGTCAAGAACTGGCGAGCAGTTCAAAGTAGCTGTCAGTGAGACAATCGTCTTTGAAAACTGATGTTTCCTTTGGGGCTTCTTGGGTTCCCTAAATGGCCTGGAAAGTAAATATAAAATCAGTGCTAATCAAAGCGATGTGGCACCATCAGTGATAAACAGTGATAAGAATGAGGCAGCCAGCAAGAACTGTATGAAAAGCTGTCTCCTGCAAAGTAGGAACGTCGTAAAGGATATAAAAGCGATAACACTTAGGCAACATAAAGAATATGAGCGTCTCAGTATATGACTGCAGCAAAAGGGCCGAGGTAATTCCTGGATATGAAATAAGGAAGTAACCAAAAGGTGATTTTATCTCAGTGTACAGCATTGATAAAATTGATACTGGAATTTGGCACGCAGTTTAAAAATAGGGCAGAGAGGAGGAAAGGGCTCACTTTGGTCAGCTCATCAACGCTGTAGCAGGGACAGGCACAGGGAAAGAACTAATAGCACAAATGCAGAGCCAGACACATGCAGACTCAAAATGAAACACAAGTTTTAAAACCAGGAGAAACTACCAAAGTGAAGCAAACGATTCCTCATCTTCTGGCAGCTTTGCGTGACGGTTGATGGGGAGCCTGATGGCGTGACTTTGGCCAGACACAGACTGTATTTCAGGCAGTCAGCAGGCCCAGTTCACAGGAGATTGACCATCTCTGCCAGCTCTGAAACTTAATAATAATTTTTAAATAATTTCATTTATTTTTTCAATATTGTATTCATCGTATTTATTGCTGAAAAAAAGCCAGCCAGAATTATTAATGGACCAAATGAGAATCACATCTCACTAAAATGTAGTGCATTCCTCTAAGACTTCTAAAATTTGGCAGAAATCTTGCATTCTAAATACATACTTCATGGGAATGAGTGGAGCAATCCTAGGACTACATTGTATAGTTTATATTGAAGTAGTTTCCCCTAAAGCAGCCTTCAAAACAAGGAAGAAAAACGTTAAGCCATTTTTAATAACATCATTCAATTCCAGCCATTGATACAAAACTTACTGCTGCACTCTTAAAAGACATCCATTTTATAGATGTTTTTTCCTTTGCAAAGTGTTCCTTAAAGTGCTTTGCAGTACAGATGCTGGCAATAAGCAAGTAAATGAATAAGCAACAACAATTACATGCTCAATTATCACTCCTGTTCGGTCCTGCATTTTAAAATATTTTATAAAGGGCAAGTGACTGGACACCAGGATTATCATGTAAACTCTTAAAACAAGTGCTTTTATTTCTACTGACTGAACAAATAAAATAGAATCAGCCAGCCTATCCCTTCCCCTCATCATGTCTTCCCTTAGAAACTTCTAATTTGAAGCCAGTTCTTCTTTTAATTACGCTAAGTAATTAGTGTTTCAAGAGTGTCACATGGACACAATGGGAAAAAGGGTATCGTTTCTCATGGGCAATTGCATATTACTGTCAGAAGAGCACATCCCATAAAACCACTCATCATCTTGGTGCTTTGACCAGTGAAGTATTTTCTTTTAAAATGCAAAACCTCTTGTTGTTAGAAGCAGAGAGCTGTACTGATAGAAATATTGGGCTCATTTTCTGCCTAGAAAAATGCTTCAGTACGACTCCTGTCCCCAGGCGTGAAGTGGCTGATGCCCAGGGCCGTCTGAGGGGCCGGGGGGGGTTACACACACCATTTCAGCTCTGCAGAAAACAAGAAACCTCCTGTGCGAAGGGAGGAGATGCTTAACGTGAGCGGTCCCGCTGCGTTCCAGGTTGCCCGATTACGTGTTTGAGGACCACGTTGTAACAAGTGACAGCAGTGATGTGTTTCTGGCCAAAATCCTCCGCCTGCCCGTGAGTAAAGCTCTACACCTAGTTGCTGTTGCACTGTAACCCAGCGGAGGCTGCCGGCCAGTGGTGGGTTAGGCAGTCTCTGGAGAGTAAGCACACTGTGTGCATGTATATATGGAGAGATATATACGTACATGTACTTTTCTATTGTGCGTGTATATATGGAGAGATATATAGGTACATGTAATTTCCTATTATATGTTGTGTACAAAAAAGGTGAGATTAAGGGTAAGATGAAGCTCATTACAGTCATTCAAATGACAACATACCTCTCTTCAAGTGGGAGCCCCTTTGGAAAGCCATTATTTACATCAAGCGGTTTCTTGGTTAATCGGTAAAAAAACATCCCCTGTGGCAGGTTTGCACACCCAGCCAGCAGAAACTTTGCCACCGTGAAGCAAGATGTCCTTCGGGGGAGGCTGCTCGGCCGGTCCCCGCACCTCCCCCAGCTGCGGCAGCGTGGGGGCCGGTGGGGAACGGCATTTCCCTGGCACGGGGCTGGGGGACGGAGGTGCTGCGGTGGGCACCAGCCGGCTCTGCTGAGGGTCGTACCTGTCCCCTCCTCCGCTGGGTGCTTGAGGCCGCATCGCCACCCGCAGAGATGGGTTTTACAGACTCTTCAGGCTCGAAACGAAAGCCACAGAGAGCAGGTCGGGAGCTGAAGATCGCAGTCCTTAGTGCTGGAGATAGAACACGTGTCGTTACTCACAACGAAGGTGAAGTCGCAGATGAACAGTATGGGACTGTCGTGGTTTCCCACACCCATTTTCTCTGTGTTCTGCTTTGGGATTTCCATTTTATTTTAACCCTGTAGTAGTAGCCCTCATACCGTTATTACAAAACATCTCTCAACCCAAGTTGAGGTCTTGAGCCCCAACCCAGTTTGCTCAACACAGCTTTCTGAGGACGAATCATGCAAATCTTTAAGTGTTCCTTTTTCTGGTAAGCTGCTCGCTTTGAAACTTACTTCTGAAGCGAGACCTTCGAGACCTTTTAAGCTCATGGGAATTTCACAGGAAAGGTCTGAGGTGATGAACCACCAAACAGACCCCTTGTCTCCCATTGAATGAGCATTTCTGGAAGGCTTGTCCTCCCGAGTCTATAGGTAATCCTCACGGTATTGCACCATTAGGACATGTAGGTTGCACGTAAATTTACAGAGAAGCTTGAGGTGGCAGTCAGCCATCATTAAACTTTAATCATCATTAAACATTTAATCATTAGCATCATTAAACAGTTGAAAGCTTCCTTGTCGTATTGTTTAATCAGGTACTTTTCTTTCTCCCCACACAGATTATTTTTCTGAACCTTATACTTCTGTGTGAGCATAATTCTTCAAGTTTGTAATGGACACAAATTTAAAAAGACAGACAAAAAGCAAACGCACAACAGCGTTTGCCAGACTCGGTGAGGCTATATGCAAATATCCCATGAGGAGTCGCGCCACTAAAAATCTCAGGTTGAAAAGGGAGGAGGCATCTTAATTTGAGGTTACCTGGTGACCCAAGAGGTGCCAGGAAACGTGCTGACCGGGGGACTGCTGCGGGGCTGTGGACAGGACTGGCAGAGAGACGGTGAAGCCACAACCAGCACCCTGCGGTTAGCAAGGCCTTCTTACCCCCGAGATCTTTCTTTGTAAAGTGAGAATTGGAGACCGCTTATGATTGGGTTACTTGGAGTAAATTGTGAAGGAATAATTATATCCTCCCCAACCTGGTGAGTGGTTCACTAAGCCCTGATAACGTTCCCAAAGCTTGCTGGGCCAGGTAGATTGCACTACTTTTCCAGCAGATGAGGGGAAACAAGGAGCTCACGTTTTACTCAAAAAGCATGATCTCTTTTCCTTCACCTGAATCTATATGGGGGAATAAAACAGTCTATGTAAGACGTTAGTTGTAGGCACGTCAGAAAAAGCGACTAGTGAGACCATAAACAGCAGTTCTGTGAACTATGTTTTTTTTAAATGAGTGGATCCATGGTTAGGGATTCTCTCCAGCATTTTGGTAGTTTTGTTTTTCCCTTGTGGAGACACTGATGGCTACAAGACATATTCCTGTGTTCATTAAAAAGAACTAATCCCAAACCAGCACAGATATATTAACAGATTTCTAGCAAACAGGTTTTGCCAACTAGAACGGCCAAGATGCAGCAAAAAAACCCAAAACAAACCCCCTGGGTGAAATCCGGTTTTCCAAGTCCTCTTCACAAGCACTTTGATTCAAAATACCATTGCATCCTTGGTTAGTACATTTTTCCCATGAGTACAGGGGTAGGAGCTTGCTAAGATTTACTAAACAGTACTTACTACAAATAAAAACATAAAGAAGGGAGGGAAGGTGCGTTTATAACTCCAGTTGTTAGTTGTGAATTGAGCAAAAGGACTTTTTGTTTACTGGCTGTGTGCGTTTCCAGCAATGAAAGAAGCCCCTGCTGAGGCAGGAGGAGGCAGGAGGAGCGAGGCAGCTTTTCTGCCCCCCAGCCCACCACGCTCGGTGGGAGTCCTGTCGGCTCAGTTCAAGAAGTATTGCAGGCAGGGCAGGAGGGTTGGTTTGCTGCAAGCCAGAGGGACGTGGAGCGTGTGTTACTCCCTTTGAGCTACATGCTGCTTCTTCAGAATGAGAGTTCCCACCAGGATCGCATTCAAACCTGAATTTTCTCGCAGAGTAGCCTTTGCTGACTGAACAGAACTAGCTGCTTAATAGCTTCACCTGGCAAGGCACAGAAATCGTGGCTGGCGTGATTAATACTAATAAAACTGTATTTTATTCTTGATGTTTTGTAATCAAGCTGGTTTCAACTTGTTCATTCATTTAAAATATGCATGCCAGTTCAAACAAAAGCTGAAGAGAGCCTTTAAGAACTAACGATGCCCGAGCTTGAGATTGCGTCGGCTGTTCTGCGCCTTCTTGTCTCATGTAACAGGGAAGGTTAGTTTAAATGGTGGCACTTTCTCATCTGCCATGTCCTTACCACGTGAGAACAACTGCAAGGGGAATGCTGTGAATCTCCAAGGGCGACAGGCATAAGGCTAGGTTCAGTCATCTTTGTCTTTCAGGTGGTGAAAGCATGACAGGAGGTGTAAAATGCTGTATTCCAGGCACCTCCAAGCTCCCAGCTCTGTCAAGTCCCACTTCTTGACTCCTGAGCTCCCCAGATGTGCAGCAGCGGCTGAAGTAATGATACGGACTCCAAAGCTTCAGGAAATTCAGCCTCTAACTAAGGCGAGTTAAGAAAAATTACGACATGCAGGTCAGCTTCTAACTGTCGAGGCCAATTCTCTTACTTCAGGTTGATTCTTCCTTCGAGGCATCTAGCACTGGCCAGTTTCCAGGAGGGACGCTGAGACTTCTGCTCTGATTTGATGGTACATTTGATGGTTTCTGGAAAATCTGATGTCTCTACATACGTTTGGCAAAGGAACAGTACAAGATCCAGGGACGTAGAGAGGGGAAACAGAGTACTTTCATGTGGCTGGGTCATGGGAATTACAGGCAACAAGGTAGTGCCCTGAAGGCTCATGGTCTGATTTGGTGGATCCCCACTTCACTTTCATATAGGACACCTGTTGCTACTGTTACAGGAAGAGATGGGAGGTGTTGGAGAATTATCCCATTTCAGTGGAGGCATTCTAAAAAAAGGTCTGAAGTTAGAGGTGATGACGAGTTTTCCACTTCTCTTTCCATTGAGCTGTAATTGTGAAATCTCCGAGGAACTGTGAGCAATTTCTTGGACCCTTGTTTTCCCCACAGTCTGTTAACATCATAAAGGAAGATGTGAGGGAAATCATCTGTCAGTATAAACAGCTTGTTTAAAAGGTGAAGGCTGAAACTACCTGTCTATCTGAATTGACTTGTGCCATGGGGAAACATAAACCCATTGCTTCTGTACTTCAACGCAATGACATGATCTCTCTGATGCTATATGCTAGAATATCACTCACTCACCACACTTTTCCATGCACAGTTTTCTCTGACCAAAGGTGGAACAGACCTTCCCGTCTTCAAGGCAGCAATGTCTACCGGTACCTTGAACGTGAGAGCTTTGGGGAGCAGCACTGCAGAGGAGCTGCTGCTGGTGGAGATCCTGGGTCTGAGCAGATCAGGGATGAGAGCTGTAAAATACGGTTCGCAAAACTGGAAGGTTTGTGCTTTTGGCACAGCAACAAAGGGAAAAAATAGTTTCATGGAGCTTTTCAGGGAGTGGCCTTTATTTTGTAAAAATGGAGTGAACTAGTCTCTGAAGGTTAATACTGAAAAGAGGACAACTGATTCTTTAGTGATGCATTTCATTAAACATTCCCTGGCTGGCTGTCATCTTTGATCGATGTTCCTGTACGAAATACGGGAACTTCACCAGCAGATAAAGCGAGCAGACATCACTGAAGCATGGTGAAAGGAAGCTACAGTACAACCTCCAGTGCAGACTAGTCGAAGAGAAGGAAATGAACACCACCATAAACTTTTAACTCACCAGAACACTTACAGATGAGACAGACTGTAGTAACCCAGCATGCAAGTCACCTACAAGGTAGTGCTAACCTCTGCTCTTTTCACTGAACTCCATAGGGTCTTTCATTCCAACAACCCCCACAGTTCCCCAGTATCAGACACGTCCCTATAAACAGCCGAATAAATTCAGCATTGAGGAATGACGCTACCAAGGACCCATCCAAAAGCTCTTCATTTTGTATCATGTTTATGTGGGTCCTCACATCAGTACAGCCAAATTGTCCCAGGTTACACCAGGCTGCCACCTTACACCTTCCACCTACTCCCTCTGTGTAAATGATACAAGAGGGTCCTTGGTTATGGGAGGCCATTCCATGTCAGACAATACGGTGCTCATCCGTGCAAATACGGGTGTACTCCGGTAGCCACCTTTGGGCTTCTGCTTTCAGGTGCTGCAGGACCTGAGACAAAACCTATTTGCAACAACTAGAAGAGTTCAGGTAATTCACAGAAGCAAACGAAAATTCTTGGGGGTCAGGAAGGTAGGAGGATGTCCCTCCTCCTCCTTTCCCCATTGAATACTTTGGTACTGTCAAACCAGGAGACTGGAAGGTGGGCAGAGCGAGTTCTTCCCCTCGTGCTGCCAGTTCAGCCTGGCAGGAGAAGCACTGCTGTCCCAGTCCTACCTCGAGAGTTCTGTAATACCTTCAACCAGTCCCCTTGGCAAGCCGAATTAAACGGCAACTCCCTCGGGACACAGGGCGCACAGACCTGTAGCAATAATGGAAATATGGCTTAAATTCTTCCACCGATGTTATTGCAGCATTAATACCATGGGAGAGCTCTGCTGAGGCAAAGCACTTTGGAAATCTTACTGTATTTAGTAATTCTGTGTTTTCATCAGGAAATCACTTCTGCTCACTGTCAAAGGCCTGCGGGTTGTTTTGGGTCTGAACACTTTAGGCTGCTTAGGCATTTTTGTGTCCAAGTCAAGTTTAAATGTATTAATGTTAGCAGATGAAGAAACTATGTGTATCTAATGGCAAGTTCAAGGCAAACAAATGCTTCCTTTGATAGTAAGCTGTGCTTCTGTCAACGGGCACCAGCTGATAACTCTGTTCTTTGTAAAAGAAAAATATTTTGCTTTTTTTCAGGTGAAACAGAGGACAGGATAAGCTAAGGTAGCAGGACAGACTACATTTGCATAGCTGGATGAAAATAACAAGCTGATCGAAAAACCATGCAAGATTTGTGAAATTTTAAGAATAGGTCCTAGATTGCTGCTTATCATTAAATTTACTTCGCTGTAGCCTTCGCTGTAGTAGGTGACATGATACCACATGGTGAAAGTGGGTGAACGTAGCCAAGGCATTCCGCAGAGCTCTCCCACCGCCGGGCAAATCCCAGCGCTTCGGGAAGCAGCACTGCAGAAATGACGGATTTCTGGCTCAAGTAGCGCAGCGCGAAAGGCACTTTCTGGTGTCTGGGGATGCCAGTGGGATATAAAACTGAAATATTGATCACCTTCATTGTTTAATTAGTTGATGAGACATTTTATAAGACTGTATAATTGCACAGTCACGTCACTTGTCCGCCACGTGATTAGTGTGTGGTTAAATGGCTGGTTTGCATCAATAACCCCCACCAGGATCAACGAGAATATTGTCACTCGCAAATTCAGCACACCATTTTGAGAGTCACTGCTTGTTCGTACACATTTCCAGGCTCAGGTTCACAAATTTCACAGACCATCGAGCCAAAACATATTCTTGCCATCAGCTAGTCTCACCTCCTGTCTAATTTAATTATGACATCTTCCCTGACTAATTCTCATATGAATTAGAGCTTATCTTTTAGACAAATATCCAATCATGGTTTCAGCCTTCTATCTGTGTAATTATAGTCACTCTCTTAAATGCCCATTTCACCTGGAGAACATTCCGTTTGTTTTCAGCCTGGATTGCTTTAGTACTGCATAATTTAAAGGAGTTTTACTACACCCAGATCTGGGTGCCGCAATTTTAAATAGCCGATTGTCGTGGCTTAAGCCCAGCCAGGAACTAGGCACCACACAGCCGCTCACTCCCTCCCCCCGGCCCCAGTGGGGTGGGGAGGAGGATCGGAAAAAACAAAAACACCTCGGGGGTTGAAATAAGAACGATTTAATAATTAAAGTAAAATAAAATTAAATTCTAACAAAAATAATAATAAAATTTAATAATAATAATAGTAATGAAAAGGAATAAAATAAACAAAACAAAATAAAATAAAATAAACCCCAAGAAAAGACAAGTGATGCCCAGTGCAGTTGCTCACCACCCGCTGACCGATGCCCGAGCAGCGATCGGCCCCTCCTGGCCAACTCCCCCCAGTTTCTATACTGGGCGTGATGTCACATGCTATGGAATATCCCTTTGGCCAGTTCGGGTCAGCTCTCCTGGCCAAGCTCCCTCCCAGCTTCTTGTGCCCCTGCTCGCTGGGAGAGCATGGGAAACTGCAAAATCCTGAACTTCAGATAAACACTACTGAGCAACAGCTAAAACATCAGTGGGTTATCAACATTATTCGCACACTAAATCCAAAACACGCTGGACCAGCTACTAGGAAGAAAGTTAACTCTATCCCAGCCAAAACCAGGACACCTATCCACATTTATTTCTTTAAAACCTCTTTTGAAGACAACTGAAATGCTTTTTCTGAGCCTGAAAATAAGTGCCAGGGTAGGGAGGATCTGAACTGATGGCAGTAATGATACAATCCTTTTGAATTAGTCACTTTATGGTTGAAGATTAAGCACAATTCATCGAAGATAAAACCAGTTATGGAATTCAGGCTGCCACTAAATGATACATTTGTGTTCCTTAATATGAAATAAGCTGTTGCATTAATTAATTTCTTCTTTTCAATTTGGCCACTTACAGAATTCTTAAGCACTCGCTTTTCTCCTGTGGCAGATAATGGTTTGGTAGCACCAGTAATTTAGTTCTTAGCCTAAGTATTAAGTGAGCACATGGAATTTTTACTTTTTTCAATAAAAGCAATATGCTCAAAAATCTCAGGAAAATACAGGGTAACAACACTACCCTGTTACAGTGGAAATAACCAAGAATTCAGGGGAAAAAAAATCCGAGACACAACATCTGTTTCACTTGAAATGCGCCAAATATCAGGAGCAAAATATAATCTATTGGCTATGAAAATACTGACAACCTGTAACAAGGAAGACATTTGTGGCAAAGTCACTAGACAGGGTTGGAGAATATTTAAATTAAGCCCTTGTGCGTTTTGGGAATTTGGACTTTATTCTCCGTCTAAAAATGCTATGACAAGCTCACTCAAGCCACATGCTGGGCAAGGTCTGCGTTCCTGCGATTGCACGCAGGGCTGAGGCAGGAGAACAGTTTGCCTAAGTACGGTTTAAGAGTACAAGTCAATAAAGTGGAGCATGTTGTAATCAAGCTCTAGCTTGCACCCTAGTGCAAAAACATCTGCAAGGAAGAACTGGGCAAAGCACTTTCAAAACTACACGTGGGTTTATCCTTGCCTCTATCCTCTTGAATTTTTTATACCTTAGGAACGAAGATAGTTTCTCACATAGAGCAGTAAATGAAGGCAGGTGACTAGCAGTTTTTCATTGCGGAAAAAACTCAAAATACATAGCAAAAAACCTGGCTTCTTTAGACATAAGAAAGAAAAAGGAAGGGCATCTAAGCTTAACGTCTTGATTACATTCTTACTTCAGGTGAGTTCTGAACCCAAGTGACATATATGTTAATCCAAACCAAACCTATCTGAAACTAAGTGGTGTATTACTCATAAATCAATAGGCAACCCAGCATCAGAGTGCTTTTGTTTGTTTAACTTCAAAGTCTGAAATACAATAAATTGACTTATGCTTCCATTTTGTCTTGTGATAATGGCTTTGGGCACTTTTTAGGGCTTGGTTGGTGGTGGGTTTTTTTCTGCCATAGCTTTGCACAGGTTAAATCAACTGTAGAGCCTGTCGGGCAGACACCATGGCGGGCAATGTCAGATGCTGACACCCACCTCTTTGTTTTCTTACAGCACCCACCAAAAGACATAGGGTTTCCAGAATTGCCCAGCTGAATTACACTCCTGCTTCTTATCCCAACTGTCGTGGTTTCAGGTCAGCTCAGTCGGTAACAAAGCACCACGCAGC
>VYZV01029327.1:0-11453 GCA_013401275.1 Pandion haliaetus | reverse complement strand
TAACTAGTATTATGGTACTTTCCAGAATGGACTTTGAAATGCTACATGAGCAAATCATATTATTTTTAAGAATAAACTCCAGTGAAAAAGAAAAAATGGTAATATCCTTGCTCTCTCACGCCTCATTGTGCATTTTCAACACCCAGAACATGTCCCTTGAACCTAGGCAGCAATGAGCTCAGAAAGGAATTAGCATAGTTTTCACTACTTTTCTATTGAGATAGAAATGAGGTTTCTCAGTAACAGGAAAAGAAGTAATGGCTTGCCTTCACTAAATGGAAGATGGTCAGTCTGTAAAAAATATGGAAAAATTCTGTTTCAGGAAACACCAATGTAAAAATTGCTAGAAGGAAAGAGACAGTATGGAGTGAGAGACCAGTGAAAATTATTTCCTGAGTAAAACTGATTATGAAATGAACAATTTTAGCCCAAGTATATGCTGGGTCTTTCACTTAAAGTCCTTTGCATGGTCAATACCTTTTGTCAGTCATCCTTGTAACCTCATGGCCAGTAAAAGGTAGAAATCCTTCTGATTCAGAAATGTTGCTACAGTGAAGAAATAACTTTTGCTTCTGTAAAGTGTAAGAAAGCTTTTATGTTCCTGCATACTTGGCCTTTGCACAGTCTGTAAAGGGCACCTCAAATTAGCTAGCAGAAAAGTATTTTTTGAAGGTCAGAAATAGAAATTCTGTATGTTTAGGCCTTTGTAGGACTTTGATTATTTTGTAAAAATTACAAACATATTTTAAAACACTGAGTTATAAATTTTGTGTCTGATTTTTCTCATTTGCATGGCTACTGCTTTGGAAAAATACTGTAATGACTCTCAGGACTCATTACAGGGCACAGCATTAACTTCCATTTCCAGCCAATTAGCGTACAAAGCCCAGTGAGTAACTGAGTTTTGTGCTCAGTTGCAAAATCGAAAAAGAAAGGGGTACAGACTGGGGAAGAAGAATTAATTAAAAAAATAGCATAAATCAAACTGAAGTTCCTGTTTTAAAGAAATACAAAGTTGAAATAGACCGTCCCCTCTAAAAATATAAAATGCAAAATCTTCCTTTTGACTAAAATGTGTTCTGTCAGGAGCATCTACTTCAGGGACATTTTACAGTGTGGGAATGCAGGGCTAGGTTTTCAAAACTGGAAGATGAGGAGATAAAAATTATTTTGAAACAACTTGGTCTTGGTAGCTGACTCACTTAAGGCTGTTTTCAAACTTTCTATGACAGTTTAGGTCTTGGTATAAAATACTAATATAGAACCATAGAATCACAGAATGTTTTGAGTTGGAAGGAATTTTTAAAGGTCATCTAGTCCAACCTCCCTGCCATGGGCAGGGACATCTTTATCAGATTAGGTTGTTCAAGCACTGTCCAACCTGAACTTGAGCGCTTCCAATGATAGGTGTTTTGGGTTTGTGTGGTGGGTTTTTTTGTAGTGGAGGAGGGGGCTGCAGGGGTGGCTCCTGTGAGAAGCTGCTAGAAGCTCCCCTGGCTCCAAGTCGGACCCACCTCTGGCCAAGGCTGAGCCCATCATCGATGGTGGCAACGCCTTTGGGATAAGAAGGGGAACCTGAAGCAGAGAGGGGAGTGGGATGTGAGAGAAACACCTATGCAGCTACCGAGGTCAGTGAGGAAGGAGGGGGAGGAGGCACACCGGAGGAGGTGATGCCCCTGCAGCCTGTGGAGAGACAGCAGGCTGTCCCCTTGCAGCCCATGGAGGACCTCACGCTGGAGCAGGTGGATGCCCCTGAAGATGGCCGTGACTCCACGGGAAAGCCCGTGCTGGAGCAGTGTGTGACTGAAGAGCAGCCCACGGAAAGGACCCACACTGGAGCAGATCATGAAGAACTACAGCCCATGGAAAAGACTCACACTGGAGAAGTTCATGAAGGACTGTCTCCCGTAGGAGGGACCCCACGGTGGAGCAGGGGAAGAGTGAGGAATCCTCCCCATGAGGAGGAAGGAGCTGCAGAGACAATGTGTGATAAACTGACCCCAACCCCCATTCCCTGTCCCCCTGTGCTGCTGGGTGGAGGAAGGAGAGAAAATCGGGAGTTGAGTTGAGCCAGAAAGGAGGGAGGGGTGGGGGAAGGTGTTTTAAGATTTGGTTTTAATTTCCATTATCCTTGCTTTGATTTGATTGGTAGTAAATGAAATTGATTTTGTTTTTTCCCCAAGTTGAGTCTGTCTTTCACCTGTGACCATAAGTGTGAGTAATCCCTCCCTGTCATTGTCTTGACCCATGAGCTTTTCTTTATATTTTCTCCTCATCATCCCACCAGGGCCTAGGGGGAGGAGTGAGCAAGCAGCTTCATGGTGCTTTGTTGCCAACTGGGCTTAAACCATTATAATGGGGCACCCACAACTTCTCTGGGCAACCTGTTCCAGTGTCTGACCACCCTTATTGTAAAAAGTTTCTTCCTCATGTCTAATCCAAACTTTCTGTCTTTCAGTTTTAAACCATTACTCCTTCTGTCACTACAGGCCTTTGTAAAAAGTCTCTTTCCATCTTTCTTATAACCCCCTTTTATATATTGAAAAGATGCAATATGGTCTCCCCCGAGCTTTCTCTTGTCCAGACTGAACACCTCAACTCTCTCAGCCTACCTCATAGGATAGGTATTCCAGCCCCCTGATCATTTTCATGGCCTTTCTCTGGCCCCAGTCCAATAGGTCCATGTCTTTCTTGTACTGGGAACCCCAGAGCCAGATGCAGTACTCCAGGTGGGGTGTCGCGAGAGTAGAGCAGGGGAATCACCTCCCTCATCCTTCTGGCCATGCTTCTTTTGATGCAGCCCAGGATGCGATTGGGTTTCTGGCCTGAAAACACACATGGCTGGGTCATGTACAATTTTTCATCTGCCAGTATCTCCAAGTCCTTTTCCTCAGGCCTCCTCTAAATCAGTTAATCCCCAAGTCTGTATAGATATTGGGGGTTGCCCTGACTCAGGTGCAGGACCTTCCACTTGGCTTGTTGAACTTCATGAGGTCCACGTGTGCCCAGTCCTCAAGACTGTAAAGGTCCCTCTAGATGGCACCCCTTTGTTCAAGTGAATCAACTGCACCACTCAGCTTGCTGTCATCTGCAAACTTGCTGAAGGTACACTCAATCCCACTGATAAAGATATTAAATAGTATTGGTCCCGGTACAGATCCTTGAGGGACACCACTAGTTACTGGTTTCTACTTGGACACTGAGCCATTGACTGTAACTCTTGGACGTAGCCATCCAGCCAATTCCTTATCCATCTTGCAGCCTATTCATCAAACCCATATCTCTCTAATTTACAGGTAAGAGTGTTGGGGGGGACTGAAACCAGGACACGGTATCAAAGGCTTTACAGAATTCCAGGTAGGTGGCATCAGTGGCTCTGTCCTTGTCCACTGATGCAGTCACTCCATCGTAGAAAGCTACTAGATTAGCCAGGCACAATTTGCCCTTGGTGAAGCCATATTGGCTGCCTCTAATCACCTCCCTGTCTTCAGTATGCTGTGACATAACTTCCAGGAGGTTCTGCTCCACATCTTACCAGGCACAAAGCTGAGGATGACTGGTTGGTAGTTCCCAGGGTCCTCCTTATTACTCTTTTTAAAAATGGGTGCAATGTTTCCCATTTTCCAGTCACTGGGAACTTCACCAGACTACCATGACTTTTTCAAATATGACGGAGAGTGGCTTAACAACTAGATCAGCCAATTCCCTCAACACCCTGGGAAGAATCTCACTGGGTGCCAGGGACTTGTTTATGTTCAGGTTCCTCAGGTGGTCTGGAACATTATCTTCTCTCGTGGTAGAAAGGGCTTGAGGTTCAGAGACTTGGTAGATGTGGGAAGAGTGAAAACTGAAGCAAAAAAGGGCATGATCACTGCAGCCCAGGCTGCCACCAATCTTGACCTTTCTGATTAGTTAATCTGTGTTGGTAAGCAACAGGTCCAGTAATGATTTGCCTCTGGTTGGGCTATCACCTGAACCATGAACCTATCCTCAATGCACTCCAAGAGTCTCCTGGACTGTTTACAGATTGCTGTGCTACTTTGGCAGCAGATGCAGGGGGATTGAAGTCCCCCAGAAGGATCACAGCCTGTGAGCATGATGCTTCCTGTAGCTGAGCTTCACCAACAGGCTCCCCTTGATTGGGCAGTGTGTAGTAAAAACTAGCCACAAGGTTTTATTTGTTAGCTTGGCCTCTAATTTTCACCTGTAAGTTCTCAATCTGTTCATCATTGTTTTTCAAAGACAGCTCTGTGCAATCAATTAATTATTTTACACAGAGGGCAACCATTGCCCCCCACTTCCTTCCTTGCCTGTCCCTTCTCACCTGTTTATAACCATCAATTGCAGCACTCGTTGTGTGTTTCACCTCAACAAGTTTCAGTGATAGCAGTTAGGTCACAGCTTTCTAGCTGCACAGTGGTTTCCAACTCATCCTGTTTGTTGCCCATGCTACATTCATTGGTACACAGGCACTTCAGCTGGGCTATCTACCATGTCACCTTTTTAGAGGAAAAAAACCTAATTCCTTCTAGGCATTTTACAGGTGTTTCCTTGTTGGTTCCTAATGTAACAGCACCCCCTGGCTCGTTTTTGCTCAAAACTCCATCCCCTTCCCCATACTAAGTCTAGTCTGGCCATCCTGTTGGCAAAGATGCCCCTCTTGGTCAGGTGACTCCCATCAACTCCCAACAGACCTGACTTCTCAAAGATAGATCTATTATCATAGAAGTCAAAATCTTGAGTACAGGAACAGCTATGCAGCCAGGCACTCACCTGTTCAATTTGATGACTCCTTCCTGAACCCATTCCTCTGACTGGGAGGATAGAGAACACCACCTGTGCTCCTGATACTTTTAACATTGCTCTGTGGGATATATACTCTCTTTTGACGGTTCTAAGTTGCCTCATCACAGTATCATTAGACTCTACATGGCACAGCAGGAGCGGATGACAGTCTGTAGGGTTCACCAGGCTCAGTAGCCTCTTAATGATGTCACAAACATGTGTACCTGGTAGGCAGAAAACTTCACAAAAGAAATTGTCCGGATGGCAAATGGATGCTTTGGTGCCTCTCAGTAAAGTATCTCTAATTACTAATGCCTAACATGCTTTTCTGCTGGCATTGGGTTTAATGAGGGTAAATGATTGGATCAACTTTGCATGGTCTACTTCTCCTGGATTCTGTCCATTACTCACATGCTCTTCACTCTCCAAACCCAAAGCATTGGGTCTGTTATCTAGGGGCACTTCAGTGGATGGAGGAAGGTTCTTTCTTCTGCCCTGAACAAAAGGGTCCAGTCTCCTTCATCTCATGAGTTACTTGTGTCAGTCAGCTCGAGGTTGAATTCAGGCCTACCTTCCTCTTGCATAGACTTAACGCAGAGCTGTTGCTCAACCTGGGACAGTGCACAATACCATGCATCAATCTCCTGCTCCCATTTCAGGACACTAGGTGGCTTGCTGATCTTCTCTTGTAATGTAGCTACTTGTCCAAGTTCTTCCAGCTGGGCACACTTGCAGCTATGACATCCACCACTGCCTACAGGTGCTAGGGGGACTTCCACATACTTGAGCTTGAAGGGGAAATTCTAATTGTAATTGCTCAGCAGTTGTAATTTGTGACCAAGGAATGATCTGGCATGGAGGGCAAGAATGGCTGGATGGATGAGCCCAGAGGGTTGTGGTAAATTCAGTTAAATCCAGTTGGCAGCATGTCACAAGTGGTGTTCCCAAGGGATCAGTGCTGGGGCTGGTTCTATTTAATAACTTTTTCAATGATCTGGACAAGGGGATTGAGTGCACACTCAGTAAGTTTGCAGATGACACCAAGTTGGGAGGGAGGGTTGATCTTTTTGAGGGCAGGAAGGCTCTACAGAGAGATCTGGACATGCTGGATCATTGGGCCAAGGCCAATTGTATGAGGTTGAACAAGGCCAAGTGCTGGATTATGCACTTGGGTCACAACAACCCCATGCTAAGCTACAGGCTTGGGGAAGAGTGGCTGGAAAGCTGCCTGGCAGGAAAGGATTTGGGGGTATTTGTTGACAACCAGCTGAATATGACCCAGCAGTGTGCCCANGAAGGGCAACGAAGCTGGTGAGGGGCCTGGAGTGGCTGAGAGAACCGGGGTTGTTTAGCCTGGAGAAAAGGAGGCTGAGGGGAGACCTTATCGCTCTCTACAACTACCTGAAAGGAGGTTGTAGTGAGGTGGGTTCTGGTCTCTTCAATCAAGTAACTAGTGATAGGACGAGAGGAAATGGCCTCAAGTTGCGACAGGGGAAGTTTATATTGGATATTAGGAAAAATTTCTTTACTGAAAGGGTTGTTAGGCATTGGAACAGGCTGTCCAGAGAAGTGGTTGAGTCACCATCCCCGGAGGTGTTCAAAAAGCATGTAGACAAGACACTTCATGACATGGTTTAGTGGGCATGGTTGATGGTTGGACTCGATGATCTTAAAGGTCTTTTCCAACCTAAATGATTCTACTAAGAAGGCCCATCTGCAAGAAGGGGTTAAACTGGCTGGAAGCAGGAATCCCAGAGACAGAACTACTTCTTGCAAGGGAGTGAAGTTTCCCTTGGTGGTGAGATAAGAAACAGCCTCAGCACTGTATTGTAGACTATCCTGGAACATGAGCACTCCGCGACCGAAGCTCCAGTGCCACCTTTGGGCAGGTGCCCCATGCAACTGCTCAAGGGATTTGTGCTGGTAGAAGTGTATGTGAGGAATCTGCTTGTGTCACATCTTTGTCAACTCTGTGTACAACCATGCATTGCAGTGGGACTCTGCCCAATGCATTGTTCATTAATTTTTTCTTTTATATTTAAGCACAAATGTGTGTTTAATTCACCTTGAGGTTGTACCATAAAAATTTCCCAACAAGCTCCATGCAGCTTAAGGTATGGACAACTATTTCAGTCCTTGGGCGGTCTGCTTGGGTAGAGCGGTCAGCACAGGTAGTGCTTCCTTTTGGGATTCAGCCACAACCTTGCAGTTGCAGTGCGTGGACACTACTTTCTTTCATCAGGTCAGAGTCTCCTTATAGTTCTTAGAAAAAGAGTCCATTTATAAAATGGTAACTCTTTTGAAAGATGTCATCCTTCTAATTCTAATTTCCTGGAGACCTCAAGCTTTTGGGTAGGCTTGCACAGCTGCCCATTAATTGAGGTGCCTCTCAGGGCTGCAACCTGAGGCTGTGGGCAAGCAGAGCAAGCAGCAGCCCTATCGCTGGTCGAGTGTACAGCCCTTCCTGCGTCCTCTTCTGTGTAAACTGTCTCATAAACTGCTGACACTGTTCCAAACACACACTGCTCTGTGTTTGTGTGCCCTGGTCGCAGTGTTCCTGGTGGCTGGTGCTCCCTCAGCACTGGTTATATGAAGCTTCCTGTGGTTTGAACTGGCCATGGGGACTGCCAGCAGTGCCCAACTTTTGACTGCCCCACTTGGGTACATGAGACACCAGATGTTTTCCCTAAACTTACCTAGTTCCTTGAGGGCATACCCCACCTATTCTTACTTTCCTCCCTGTCATCACCAGCTCATCCTATCCATTTTCAGCAGCTGTTCCACAGGTGCTTTTTCATGCAGACAGAATTTTCTGTGCAATCTGAACTCTTCAAAATAATGTGACATGGATCTTGATGCCTCCTCAATCGTGCATGCAAGAAACAGGGAGGAATTAATGCTTAAATACTTCTCTGTGTGTCTGTGAGTATGTAGATCATAAAGGCTGAGAGAGCAGTCAGAAGAAAGATAAACAGTGGGGTCAGATGTGAGGTGGGAGTAGGTCTGGGTGGTGTACAGGTAAATATAGTTGAGGGGTGAAGAGCAGAAGTTTAAACTGACACTGTGTTTATTTACAGAGGTTGAATGAGGCGCATCTGTGTCGTGTGTGTTTCTTTGTGATATGTGTATGGGTAGAGGTCCAGGAGATGACGGCATACATGTGCATGTCAGTCCTATAGTAGACTATTTATCTGGAAAGAATGTGCAATAGAGGTATTAGTCCCTCTTGTACCTGCTTTATGACTTGAGCTGTTGCCTTTCCCGCAGCAAATAAAACAACCCTCCCTGCAGGGCTCTCTCCAGTCCTACTGCTGAGAGTAGTACTGCAGCCAGACTATGCAATACCCTGGGCTCCATCTCAGACAGGACTACCTGCAGCAGGTAGCAAGTATAGTTGCCTGCTATACAGTCCCATCACCTTCTTCTGCAGCCACCAATCTGTGGATACACAGTTTTCTTGAGGCTTTCCTGTTGTTTTTAAAAAAATCATTACATTTTAGTGATACTTACTGCTAATTAGAGATATCATTAATATCTTCTTGTTGGAAAGAAATACTCTGAAATTTGACCTGAGGCAAAATAAAATAGATTTTGAAATACTTGAATTTCATACCAAATTGACAGTCTCTTCCAGAAAATTCCAACAGGGAAATTTTGGGAGAAGGACTTCTAAAAAATCTTAATGAATGTCTTAGAAAGTCATTGAAAAAAACCTAAATGTGCATATCAATATTATGGTATCACAGAATCACAAGATCACACAATGGTTGAGGTTGAAAGAGATCTCCAAGGGCATCTGGTCCAACCACCTTGCTCAAGCAGGGCCTTCTTCAGCCGGTTGCCCAGGGCCACGTCCAGGCACATTAATGTGCCTGTATCCTCTACATTCAGAAAATAATATCTGAGAAATCAAAATATTCAAAATTTAATTGCATAGTTATTAAATTGTATTGATTTCTCTAATATATAAATTGTAAATTCACAGTTGCATAAAAACCAAATAAGTAGCATTTACCTTAAGAAGCACATGGACTGGTTAAATTGAATAACTAACAAAATCAAGTATTTCTATAAGTAGCAGAGTATATCATACAATTCCTATTTTATATTTTGTAATTATTTTCCTGTGTTATTTTTCAGATTAAATTAATTCGGCTTTCCACTGTTGTCCATCATGTTTTTTTCTGGAGGATCTTTTTTCACAGTTAGACTTTTATATGTAGTTAACTTTTTCAGACTTCAGTCTATAATTTCAACTGTCAGTTCCACATGCAGCCTGCTTAACTAACTTTGTTGTGCAGTTATCAAAAGAGAGCTCAGATTAATTTATACTATAATTTAAATCCTTGTCTAATTGCCTAGCATATCAGAATTACATAAATAACTAGGTTATGCCATATTTTTAATTTAGTGTTCAGATAAACAAACTGAGACACCTTATAGCTTGCTTTAGAGTTTTATACTTTGCTTTAGTCTTTGAAATAATCATTGCTTCCATCCAATTTGTAATCCTCAGCCAAAACTGGACCTGAGTCCTTCTGAGCATATGCATCTCACAAAACACATAGAAAATGCAATTATACTGCAAATTATGCTTCAAAGCATGCTTCCTCTCAAGACTTGCATTAAAACCTAATTTAAGTTCCCTCAACTTCAGCCATACTATGGAAAATGTCAGTCATTTGAATTTTTTCACTGGTTACTGATTCTCTCAAGAAGTATTTACAACATTTGATAAAGTTATTAATAACCAAAATTGTCTTTTCTTTTAATCCTTTGTATTTGATGAGGAACAGTTATTGTTCAACCACTCTGGAGACATGATTTTCATATCTCTGTTCAGTAAAAAGTTAAGGAAAGCCATTGCTAATGAAGGGCATGGAAGTTGAGCCATTTGCACTGATTAACTCAGTCAAATTATAGACATTTAAAAAGCTTCTCACAATGGCCGTAACAAACTCGGGTTAAAGCATACAGTTTCCAATTACAACATAAAATGTGTTGGCTTAGACTTCCTTGGAAAAAGGAAGGCTTACAGACAGTGTATATATCTCCTGGCCTACTAATTAGGGTATGCCCACACTTCATCATGCAAAAAAGAAGCCAAGCTGCATTGCTGCAGCAGTCTACCAAGGTTCATTAGCTCTAACAGCAGGGATAATTAACTCAGGTGCAGTACCACAGAGCAATGGATGTTCTGCTTTGGGAGTTATCATCTGTGTTAGTATTTGAATGGTACCACTTGCTCTGAAGGGACATGTCAGGTCTCTCAGAGCTAACTGGATGGCTTTAGAATGCTGTGCCAACATTCACCTTAAATACACCACTGTCATTCTCTCATGTCTCCTTTTTCACTGTGAAGGTACTGCAAAATTTTTGTTCTGGAGGATCTCTCCCTACCACATCTAAGTTCTCAGCAATTTCACTGTTCAAGGTGCATTTTCTGGTTAAACATGTATTTTGACCAGTGACTTTTGGATCCAAAACTTGGCTCCAAACGAATATTATAAACAAACACTATTTTTGTACTAATTGCCTAGGGTCCTGTGAGAGGCTGAAAGAGTTAATGTCTCAAACTTTGTGGTGGGGCAAGTTCTGCTTAAAGACAAACTCTGCATGAACTCTGCATAACAACAAACTCTGCCTAGTAAGGAACCACAGGTGAAAAGCAGCTGCTGAGGCCCCGTCAGCACAGACATCAGCAACAGGGTGGAGAGGGCGTGCTGGAGGGTGCACAGCTCCCTGTTCTAATAAGCTGTTCTGATACAAAGATCAAACAAGGGTCAGGTCTGCAGGGGAAGGGGAAGATACTCCCCAAAAGAAACCCAAGCCCACTGATCCATTTCCCAAAGGTTACACCTAATTAGCCTAATAAGTTTGCGTGCCCACCTGAAGGAAGGGCAAGAATGATTAAATGACAAGAACTGAGGCCCCAGGTGCGCAAGCACACTGGACCTGGACCCCTCGGCTGACTGGACCCCTCGGCTGACTGAACCAACACTGGACCCAGGACTGGTGAAACCTTTCTCTCTTCCTTTTTCTTCTTCCGTCTTTTTCTCTATTTCTTTTTTCTTCTCCACAATCCCTACACCTTTTCCCCTTAGACATAAACCACTGACCAAGTCTGGGACTAACAGTGGATCCAGCCTCCCCTGGGCTCCTCTCTGAGAGGGACTCTAGAAACAAGTGTCTGCTCTGAACCTTGTGACTCAACTGGAGGGATCTCCTTTCCTGAATTGATGTATAGTGTTACCATGGGTTACAGGGCTTACCAAGGTAGTTCCATGCTAATTCTTGTTGTGAAACACCACACCACCTACTGTTATGCCTCCCAAGTTCAGCTTGCTTCTGTCATGAATAAAATGTTTGATTGTTTGGTGTGCTTTCACCTTCATTTAGACCCAGGGATTTCCGAATTCAACAGGACTCCCTGGTCTGTCCAGTCTGGGTCGTGATAGGCCCCATACTCAACTAGTGTAAATTATGTCACTGTCAAATGAAAAAACATATGTTTTAATTTTGTGTTGCATAAAACATTTTTTTTCTTTTTTTTATACTAAACCAAAATTGAATAATTTTATACCCTTTTTGCAACTTACTGCACCCATTCCACCACTGTGTTTTTCATAGAATCATCAAATGGTTTGTGTTGGAAGGGACCTTAAAGA
>VYZV01029326.1:11258-22762 GCA_013401275.1 Pandion haliaetus | reverse complement strand
CCTCTTTCCTCTGTCCCATTCTGTTTAATGCATTACTTGAAACTTTAAGACTCTAATGTGAAGAACACCGACATCTCCAGACTTCTGGCACTAGTACATAAAAATGTCATTGTCTCATTTTGCAAGTGTGCATATTCCCAGCTAAACTGGATCTACGTAAGACAAAGGGGAATTTTACTAGTCAGAAAACATTTTTAGGAACTTGATTTTGTCAGTGTTTCGAAGTATGCCATACTTTGGCTACTGATAGAACAGCTTATAGCGGCTGTCTCCTTCGTAAATGAGGGGATTACAGCAAGAAATCACCCTTAACATTTACATTTGTCATTTGTTTACTAGTAAAAAAATCTATTAAAATGCTTTATAATCAGGAAATAATATAAGCTGGACAAGGCTTTTGCATTGATGCTTTCCCACCATGAGTTAGCACAGTAGTAATCTTTCTTAAGATGCATTTTATTTCATTACAGCTGGTGAACATTTACCACTTGCACACATTCTGTTGCTGAAATATGAGAATAACAAATAATAGCTTAGTGGTTTCTCTATAGTCTAAGAAACAAGTTCTTCTGGGTTATGAAATACTACAGTTCCAGTCAAAGGAGCTGTACTTCACCACTGACATTTGTCACATTAAAATACTTCTTACATGTATGAAGAAAAAAGTTTCTTTACTCTTTTCCAAATCATTGTATTCCTGTGAAATTTTGCATCCCAAAAGTTTTGCTTCGAATTACCTCCTGAGCAGAAATCCTCAGCTTCTGCTTTTTCTAGTCACAGTTTATTCTTGTTCTCTTGATTATTATTTCTGCAATTTAATCCTTCTTACCAACAGCAGCAATGACTGTAAGGCATCTATATGCCTCTAAAATTATATTACCTTCATCCTCTCTGGTTGTCTCTATATCCAAGTCACCTTTATTAAGTAACTCCCTAGTGCAAGCTCTACAATGCGTCAAGGAACAGATGCTTTGAGTGTCTGTACAATAGTTATTGGGGTATTCTGTTTATTTTAATGGGACCCTGGATCCTTGTAACTGCAAGGAACATTCACACATTTACAAAAAGATTTTATAATGCATTCCAATGAGAAACCATAAGCAGATTCAGCTCTTTTGCACTTATGCCATAAAGAAATGTTTAAGGCCAGAATGTGGAGACACAATAGAATGATTCAGCCCCATGAGAAGACATAAGAGACTTCACTTCTCCTGAGAGCCACATGATTTGACATGGGTTTAAAACCAACTTTAACTATTGAAGAGTTTCTTGTCAGAAAATGTTCACCTCATTCCCTTCAGAAAGGAAAGATAAAAATAGCTGACCATTCCTATTTTCCTGAAATGGTCCCTATGCTCACATTTTTGTATTTACTTTCCTTCCCTCAGCCTGAAAACTGAAACACATACATACTGAGTTAACAAGATAAAGGGAAGGATTTTTAGCAGCAGAAGAGATAAATGCAATGGGTAAAATACTCAAAGGCAATATGCTACAAGAAAGTATGACTCAGCAAGCATTGCACACAAAGATTCTAAGGCCTTATTGAAACAAATTCCTATTGAGCTGACTGGTAAGTAGATACTTAAGAGAATAGTGCCTTACTTCCTAAGAAAGACACATGCAAAACACATGTGATTATAACAAACTTTACTGGTCTTAAACCAACCCTTCCTCTTACACTAGCTACTGCTGCCACTGATGCTTTTTGTCCTCATACATACTGTGGTAAACACTACTCCCTTTACCTTTTCTTGGTAGGGTAGGAACCACCTGAAACTCTAGCTACTTCATCTCTCTTTTTACAGAAGTTTACTTACCACCAAAACCAGTCCTGCCTCATTCACCTCCCTGTTCCTTCTTCTCAGTCCTGCCATGTAAGTAAGTACTCATGCAGACCTGGATTGGGCCAGATTAAGGAGCTGATCTTTCTGAAAATAAAAGATATCTTTGATTTGAATCATGATGTGGCTGCATTAATGCTTCTTCCAGCAGAAGAAAAGCCCTGGGAATGAGCAGGCAGAGAAAGGAGAGATGGTGGGACTGCCTCTTTCAGTAGTGGCATGGATTTTGGTCAGACCAAAGTGGCTGTCTAACTATGGATTTATACTGCAGGTGAAAATAAGCCGTTAGAATGGGTAATTCTTGGGGAATCGCTTGGAGCTTCACAGGATGGCTGTAACAACAGGGGCTCACCTGAATAACTGCTTTCAGTTTCCTTTGGTAAAGGGAAATAATGTAATATCTGGGGGTAGGCACATAACATTTATTTCACACACCCCCACCTACATTATTGAAGTCCTAGCCCTTTTGACCTTCCCAAGTCACATATAAATAAAATACTTTCTTCCTTCCTCCTTCTTATCTCTTTCTACTCTCCCCTCCTACAGACCACACAGATACCCTCCTACCACAATGATGTAACAGGGAGAGCCTCAGAGTTGATACCTCCTCAGTTACATGGACACAGAAGATAACAAAATTTATTCTCCTGGGCTGCCCCTCCCTCTTATTTAGGGCTAAGAATGTCATTAATGTTTATTAACATACTACGTTAGCATAAATTTTGAAAACTTAGAATGTTTCTTGACACCTTTGCAAAACAAACATCCCTTTGCAAATTTGAGATAAAAAGCTTTGAACTCATGATCATTTTTTTTAATGCAAAGTGCTAACAACCACAGCAGACCATGGAGAGTAGCACCACAGAAAATAAACATGAGCAGCAGGAAAGAAGAGGAGGAAAAAAAACCCCTCTTGTGTGATTCCTTCATTGGCTTTGCAAAAACTTGCACTTGATATGTGAAGAGCTCTGTCAGAAACCATTAATAACAAAAACAATCACCAAATGAAAGAGCAGCCTTGCAAGCAACCATCCATAAAAAGAAAGCCAGTTAATTAAACAAATCACAAGCAATCTCCAGATTGTCTCCCTCACTTTAAAGTCCTCAGTGCAGAAAAGAGAAGAAAAATATCTCATCAAATGATATAATCATAACAGCCTCAAAATAACTCACACATATTTCCAGATAAATCACTTCTGAAATTGCCTGGAAAAGCTGGGAGGAAAATTGCACCTTAGGTGCAATTCCTGCTTCTTGGAGGGGCTTTGGAGAATAGTGGATCTTCTTTTCCTTCACTAAATGTTTATTCCTATTCCTTAAATTGTCAATTTTTAATATAAAACTTCAATTAATCTCTAGATTCATTTCACTTGATGTTGTAGGGCCATTTCACTACGTCTCAGAAGGAACTTAATTGGAGGCTCAGGGTTAGAAAAACAACATTTATCCCTTGCCAAAACCTTACCAAGCTTTCTGAGTAGGGCCAGGCAGCCACAGCTGAACTGGAGAATTGGCTGCATGAACATGGCTAAAGGCAGTACTGACCCTATGCACATTATTGCCCTGATGGAAAAGGTAGCAGCGGGTTAATGGAACTGGATGTGCATTAATTTTTCTGAGATTATACACTGTGATGAGACTCTTTCATCAGTTTGTACGGGTCATAGCAGCTGGTAGGAGCCTTAACAGTGTCATTCCATTATAAGGCTATTATTGATCCAAAATCTAATTTGAAGATCAATTTGGATTGGAATCAGAACCCAATATGACAATGATTTCAGAGCAGATAAGAGGTAATTTACTCCTCTGGGTGCCAGAAATCAATTTTTGGTTTTCTGTACTGACCCAGCTGCCCAAAAAAGGAGGAGGGAAAAAATAAAAAGAGCTGAGGATAACGTGCAAATAAAGGATTATAGTAATCCAATCTGGAGGTGATAAAAGTATAAACTGGGCTGCAAACCCATCTGAGGTAAACAAACATTTAATCCCAGCTAAATATATCAGATAATGGCAAAAAGGCTTCATGTTATTTTTGATGCATTTGGCTAATACAGCTTTGAATTCAAAGCAACTCCTTGCATTTCTCACATAATTCTTTGTGGCAGGCAGCACCCAGGAAGCTTATGTGGGGATCTCAAGCCTCATCACTCCACTTGTATGATAGCTGTGCTGGACACACTGGCAAATCTGTGTTAAAGGGCTAATATCCAGTCTCACCCAGGCTGTTAGGAGTCAAAATTACTTTGACTATGTCTATATTGTGGGGTCCTGTGGCCTTTGTTTTTATCCTCATCCCCATGCATCCAGTTTCTTCCCAAAGAAAGGGAGGATGCACAGGTAGCTGACATGTCCCCAGCTTGCTTGCCATGTGTGTCCAAACCCATCTGCACCAGGAACAAGGACCTCCAGCTATGCACTGCAACACGTACCTGTGCCATGGTGCAGATACGGTGACTGTGAATCTGGTCTCAAGTTACCTTGCGTATCAGAGCAAAGATCTTCTGTGAACATACAGGCACTGCGCAGCACCTGCTGCTGTCTACCTCAGCATTGGGAGACATTGAGAGTAATGTATACTGAGGCCATTCCTGCCCCAGGAAAGACAGGGCAAACAACAGGCAAGAGGTGACATGAAAAACTGAAGGGACTTTTGCTCGAAGTTGTAGGCATAGCTGAGAATTTTATGCTCTCTACAGGGCTGGCCCTTAAACCCTTTTCACTTTTATTAAGTGCAGATGCACTGCAGAGATGCGAGACTTAGTTATCTACAGTGAAACTGGAAAAGGTTTTTTTCTTTTTTTTTTTTTTTCTTTTCCTCCAGACAACCGCGGTGGAATCAGTTTTATTCAGATTTGACTGTAATTGGAGCGAGGCTCTCACTGAATCTAATTTCAGCTGGAACTAATTATAGGGGGAAAAGGTCATAAATGTAAGACGGCTGCATAACTATGTTGGAAGAATATTGACATCATATAGTATTAACTCTGCTCCTCTAAAGGCCATAAATACTTAAGACTAAAAACAGCCATTAAGAGACAGAACAAAATGTACCCATTTCTTTTGATTAGAGGGGGAAAATGAGGGAGGAAAAAACCTCTAAAGGGAGATTTAAAATCATACAATAAAGAAGTACTGCAAAAAAAAAAAATAAAAAGAAAGATCAAGAAATAGAGATTGACTGCCTCAGATGAAATCCTGAGCCATACTAGAAACAAACAGCACTACTACATCTGGACTAAGCCCTATGCAAAATCTAACAGCCATATGATATTGCCAAGACTGATAACCAAGCTAAAACCAGCACCAGTGATTCCATACTATCATACCATGTGTGAATGTTGGATACATCAAGCCACATTTTAAAGAAAATTCCTTATTATTTCTTCCCTAACCCTTGGCCCACTGCAGCCAAAATGGCTGCCAAAACCATCCTGAGGGTGGGTGTGACCAGAGCCGTGCTCCAGGCAGGCAAGGAGGCCCTGTGCCCTCTGGCCCTGCCAACTCAGTGCTTTGGGTGGATTTGATTAAATGAAGAACTTCAGCATTTTCTCTATACATATATTTTATTGTAATCAACACAACACCAGTACAAGCAAAATGAGATTAGAAATGAGAGTAAATTATACATGTAGCCTAAATTTTGACCATAATTCATTTCAGTTAGTCAATGAATTGTTATTTAGACATAGCTGCACACTTACTCATCTTTCTGAAATCAAGTGCTGCTTTGGTACTTAGATTTACAGAAGCTCAATACCTAAACCAGTTACATGGTCTGCTTTAGCCCCGAGGCTAAACTGTAGTGATGACCCAAGTCAAATTAACAAACACAGAAGCCTGCCAGACATCTTGTGATGACCTGCACTGCAACGAACCTTTGTAGATTCTGTAGGAAGCAGCTGAAAGTCATTTCTGAAACATCAACTGAAATAAGTCAGTAATTAATTTTTTTGTCTCTTTCTCTCTTGGCAACCCCACTAATGCATGACGCTATCGGAGTCTGAATCAGAACATTTTGCAGTCAGTGACTCTGACTGCAGTCTGTCCATCAAAGCCATATGTCACAGGAGCAAAGGCTCACACTGAGGCTGTGTTTTATGTCACCTTCTTCTCCCCTCACTTCAGTCTGAAGCAAATTCCTACTAGGTTGATGGAGGTACATAAAGAGATCAAGCAACCAGCCTGCGTTTGACACAGTACAGTGTCTTCCTAACACTGTTTATTGTTGCATCTGTTATCAATGGAAAATCATGTTTCCTTTTGGGTCTCTTGCTACCACTGAATTCCTTCTATGATACCCGATTTATGGCCTTTTTAATAAGTAATCTCAGCTGCCATCTATTCCCATCAACTGATCTCACCTATGTTTGCTCTCTGCTGTAGCCACAAGGAAGAGAATAACTTGTCCTTTCAATTGAATACACTTAATAAAGAGAAAGGGGACAATGATGACTGTCGTGGTTTCAGGTCAGCTCAGTCGGTAACAAAGCACCACGAAGCCGCTCGCTCACCCCCCACCCCCTCGCCTGGCCACGTTGGGATGAGGAGAAAATACAAAGGCAGGCTCGTGGGTCGAGACAAGGACTGGGAGGGATCACTCCCCACTTATGGTCATGGGCAAAAGACAGGCTCAACTTGGGGAAGAAACAAAATCAATTTAATTTACTACAAATCAAACCAGAAACAAAACACAAGGGTATTAGGAAGGGAAACTAAACATCAGAACAAAACCTCCCCCCCCCCCTCCTGCCTTCCCGGCTCAGTTCCATTCCCGATGATTTCTACCTCCTCCCCCCGGCGGCGCAGGAGAACAGGGGATGGGGGTTGAGTCAGCTCGCCACCCATCGTCGTTGCCGCTTCTTTCCTCAGGGGGAAGATTCCTCTCTCGTTCCCTGCTCCAACGTGGTTCCTTTCCGCGGGCTGCAGTTCCTCACAAACTTCCCTGGCGCGGGTCCTTTCCGCGGGCTTCAGTTCTTCCCGAACTTCCCTGGCGCGGGTCCTTTCCGCGGGCTGCTCTCCCGTCTCACACTGCTTCAGCGCGGTTTTTACCATGGGGTTACGGCCACCTTCGGGAGCCTCCGCTCCACCGTTCACCCCCATGGGCTGCAGGGCCATCAGCCTCCTCAGGCGCCTCCTCCTCCCCCTCCACTTCCATGATTCCAGTGTCGGCAGCGATGTTCCTCTCAGGTTTCCCAACCCCACACTACCGGTTCCCCTTCTTAAATATGTTTCCCAGAGGCGCTACCACCGTCACTCCCCGCCTAGAGGCGGGTCCGACATTTTGGCGCGCGGGTCCGACATTTTGGGGCAGCGAATTCTTCCAGCAACTTCTTAAAGGGGCCGCCTCTGCAGCCCCCCTCCCCTGCCACCAAGGAAAACCGCGCCACACAAACCCATAACATTCAGCTTCTCAGAAGTACTCATGACAGACTCGGGACCAGATGATCATAAAATAAACACTAGAAAAAGTGAAAAGTCAAGATCAAACACTTCATCATGAAAAGGAAGAAGGTATTTTAATCTATACTTTGCTCTCCATTCATTATTATACTTGCTGGAACATTAGTTCTTCAAATTGCTTTTAATTACGTGGCCTAGAAAAAAATATGCACCACTATTAGCATGCTCTCAGGTTGAATACAAGGGGTACTCACTTTCATTCCAGTCAGGGCACTATTCCAAGGTGATTTATACTCTCATTACAGGCTGTTGCCTTTCCTATGTAAATTTGTAATGAAATATTCTAAACAGGTGATGACAAATAATTTGGGTAACTACTGCTAGGAGCCAAAATCACAGCCATAGGACCTCACAAGTCTAACAGGAGAGTTTTATGCACACATACGCACATGCACATGAACAGTCCACACAGGTACGTTTCCATGTTATTAAATCTTCTAACAACTTTTGAATACATGAACCCAACCTACATCAAATTGGTGACAAAATTTTTCTACTATGCTTAATTTAGCAAACTTCCCCCTCATTATATATGCTATTAGGACAAAAGGAGCATTAATTAACTTAGTGAATTTTTGATTAGACGTTGCAATGGTAATTTATCGTTTTAATAGCCTGTTCTAGAGTGGATTTTTTAGAAATGTTTCACAGAGTGAACCAACAAATTAATATAATAATTATAAACCTTTTGCATGATTCAAATATTATGCATCACTCTGTTGTTTAAACACCCTTTCAGTGCAACAGTACAATGGAGAAGCATCTCTCCTACACACAAGAAGTCCTTTGCTGATACACCATCAGTTAGTTCACATACCATTCCCAAATGTAGCGTTTAATAATTTTGTTATTTAATTTTTTTTTCTTAAAATTTAGGAGATCAGATTTAGCTTCAAAAGGATCTTCTAAAAACAGTATCTGATTTTCTTTTTATTTTATTTCTGAACAAGTCACTTCTTGGTTGAGATTCCAGGGTTGGACATCCACAAGCTGTTTGAAATGTGAGGAGTACTGTATAAAACTTTACCTGGAAGGGAAAACTGCAGAGAATCAGGTGGGATAACCTGTTCTCTTGCAGCCAGCCCTGTTTTTCTGCACCAAGCTAGTCTCAGAGTAGGACAGAATTCAGGAACGTTGGGATGCCAAACCCTGGAATGCTTATACTGAGCATATCTGGGCATTACAGAGTCCCACAGAAACAAAAAAGGAAGAAAGAGACTGCCTTTTCTAATGGCACAGTACAATTTGTACAGAACTGTGCTGTCCAGATTCAACACTTCTCCATCTTGACTCTCTGCCTCTGCATGCAATTGTTAGTCTTTTAAAATTCCAGCCTTAATGAAATAGGTAAGCTGCAGAAAAGATTAAGCTGAAAAATACAGCAGGAATACAGAATGAGGACAGGTGATTGATCTTTTGAGTGCATATCCAACAGTGCAATGAAATTCTCAGGCTGGTTCTTCTTTATTTCAAAATGGGTTTGATTCAGAGGGATTTTATAGCAGCTAAATCATGCAGTTGGCACAGATTGTGCAAGCTTTTCAGCATGTTATACTCTGAAAGATGTCACATTTGGCAGAGGCAGTAAAGCTCCATGAATTTATTGTTGTTTCCCATTGAACACCAAAATCCAGGGCATCAAAAGATGATACAGCACACGTTACAACATTATTGTGTCAAGTCACCTGCTACCGTGGCTAGCATAAACCTCTGGTGGAATGCTATGAAATACCAAATGGAAGCCACCTGTGTATGAGGAAAAAGAAGGTATAACTGTGTATAGACTAGCGAGTGACAGTTGCAAACTCATTCCGTGGTCCTGTAGACATACTGCACATGAGTAATTCATCTTATTTGCAAATCCATCTTTTAAATGAATGTACTTCAAGACTGCTCCCCAAAATAATAACTTTGCTTTCTGGAGTAGTATTTTTAGAGTCAGTAGGACTTCTCATGCATGCCGAATTATAGATATGCTTAAGTATTTCCAGAATCAGGACCACACATTGGGTGTTTAATTACTTAAGCTATGTGTTATGGACAATTGTGTTTCTCATAGTGAAAAAGAGACTGTTTTATCAGCAAGTTTAGCCTGTGTGAACATAGTGCTAATTAGCTCTGTACAAAAAGTGTGAAAAGGCACATGAAATAAGACCAAAAAGAATTTATAATTTACTTTTTTTTTTCTTTTTCGATGCCAAACAATCAATAAACCAAACAAACTGATATTTCACCATGGCTTAGTAATCTCTACTAAATTCCAAGTGAAAGCCAGTCCATTTTCAGTCAAAAGTGGAACAGGAAAAATGTGACTAGAAAAAGATTAGAGTGGTTTCTTTAACACCCATTTTTCTTTTCCACTCAACTTCAGCTAATTGGAAACATTGCAGAGCAGTCTTGAAAACTACATAATGATATACTCAAAAAACAAAACAAAAAGCCAATTTTCATAGACCAAGACACTCAACAATCAACAGAAAAAGCTATTTTAAAATTTATCAGGAATTCTCTGAAATGGATGTAAGGCACAGCTGCCCTCTCATTATTTCCTATGAATCTATAAACTCAGAAAAAAACTGCTGTCTTTTAAGATTCTGGAAGCCTCTTCCTTTAATAATTTATGTTGAAGTCTATGAGAGATGTTTAAGAAGATTGTGATTTTGTTTTCCAATTCTAAGTATCTAGTCAGGAATTCAGGATCTCAGCAAGTACAGGGCTACCACTTAAGTAGCTATACTATGAGCAACTACTGCAAGAAAGCTCAAAAGAGTGTTATGACCCTCAGTTTAACCTTGCAAAGAGTCTATTCTCACTACTGTTGGATATACAAAAGTAGCATTAATAGAGTTTGGGGTGTGCAATTTCTCCATGCATTAAGAGCATTACAAAGGTTTTACTATTTACATCACAAATAGGTAAAGCATATCCAACATCCAAGCTTCTCATTATGGGAGATATCATATTCGATTGTTATTCACAGCAGAGGAATGTCATACTTTTCTGTGTACTCTAGTTCAGCACTTTTCTAATTTCATGGCCCTCAATTTACATTTGTCAGTGTTTGAAGTTAGATGATATTGGTCTACTCAAGAAATGAGTTAAAGGGGAGAGAGGTCATTCACCTTTTGGGCAGTACCATACTTTGATGATGCATAAATAAAGCACAGCATGAGCGTGTCAGCAAAAAATGGATGTCCTAAAGCCCTTTGATGCACAGGATGATGTTTGTTAGAAACAGAAGGTTAAATATGTAGAAACTGTAAGGCTGAAGTGATGATGTGAAGAGAATCTGGCTAACGTCTTAGCAGAAATCCACCTTGTCATTCACTGTGAACTTACAGACATGGAGATTTCAATAGATTACCAATGCTGATTAATGAGTGTATATGGAAATGATGTTTACAAGCTGAATTGCTAGCAGCCTGTGGTATATGAACCCTAAAGAACTGGTATTCCTAATGGGCCTGATCCAAAGACCTGTCACTGTTTTTTTCATTATTTTAATGGGATTCTGGTAAGACCCTCAGATGTTAATCTCCAATAAAGGGGCACCTGTGTTACCTACATTTACAGGTTAATGCTTCTAGAGCAGGTTGTACACATTGCCACCTGTTATTTCAGGCTAAGAGAACTTCGCAAATATTTTTTCCTAAGCATTCAAAAACATTTTCCTAAAGCTGAATGGAAGAGCTAAAGATAAAAATCCTTGCACGCTTAACAGAATTTATCCAAATATTATCTTGAAAATGTTTCAGAACTTTTTTCCAAATTTCTGATGCAGCTTCATTCACATTCGTGGCTGCAGTTTAGAATCAGCTAAGGTTACACGCTATCTTACCAAGGCATCTATACATCTGAATGAAAATGAACACATTCTTACGTACTCCTGCCTTTCTGTTTGGACTTTGTCGATGGTTTGAATGAGCACAAAAGTCTAACATCAGAGCTTACATGCATAAAAATGAAGTCATAATAAGCATGCCACAGGTAAGCTGCCCAACAGTACATGGCAGACAATCTTGAGCATACAGTTTTAGACCTTCACACTTCAGCTTTTTTAAAGTCTAACAAGTCAAAAAGGTTTGTACTTACATACCACATTTTCCATCTATTATACAGTGTTATGGGTTTGTGTGGCGCGGTTTTCCTTGGTGGCAGGGGAGGGGGGCTGCAGAGGCGGCCCCTTTAAGAAGTTGCTGG
>VYZV01029324.1:0-16972 GCA_013401275.1 Pandion haliaetus | reverse complement strand
CAAATTTATCAGGCACGATTTGCCCTTAGTGAAGCCATGTTGGCTGTCACCAATCATCTCCTTATTTTCCATGTGCCTCAGCATAGTTTCCAGGAGGATCTGCTCCATGATCTTGCTGGACACAGAGGTGAGACTGACTGGCCTCTAGTTCCCCGGGTCTTCCTTTTTTCCCTTTTTAAAAATGGGAGTTATGTTTCCCCTTTTCCAGTCAGTTGAAACTTCCCAAGTCTGCCACGCCTTCTCAGATAGGATAGACAGTGGCTTAGCCACTTCATCTGCCATTTCCCTCAGGACCCGTGGATGCATCTCATCAGGTCCCATGGACTTATGCACCTTCAGGTCCCTTAGATGGTCTCAAACCTGATCTTCTACAGTGGGCAGTTCTTCAATCACCCAGTCTCCGCTTTTGCCTTTGCCTTCTGCATCTTGGGCAGTGTGGCTGGAGCACTTGCCAGTGAAGACTGAGGCAAAAAAGTCACTGAGTGTCTCAGCCTTTTCCACGTTCCGGGTAACCAAGTCTCCCATTTCCTTCCAGAGAGGGCCCACATTTTCCCTAGTCTTCCTTTTATCACCAACATACCTATAGAAGCTTTTCTCACTGCCCTTGATGTCTCTGGCCAGATGTAATTCTATCAGGCGCTTTAGCTTTCCTAACCTGATCCCTGGCTGCTCAGGCAATTTCTCTGTATTCCTCTCAGGCTATCTGTCCTTGCTTCCACCCTCTGTAGCCTTCCTTTTTGTGTTTGAGGTTGCCCAGGAGCTCCTTTTTCATCCATGCAGGCCTCCTGGCATTTTTGCCTGACTTCCTCTTTGTTGGGATGCACTGCTCCTGAGCTTAGAGGAGGTGATGCCTTAATATTCACCAGCTTTCTTGGGCCCCTCTTTCCTCCAAGAATTTAACCCATGGTGCTCTTCTAAGCAGATCCCTGAAGAGGCTGAAAACTGCTTCAGTTTAAGATCTACAGACGCCTTTGGGCATGCGGTGCTGAGGAAAACAATTTAGCAGTAGTAGCAGCAACAGCAAAGGACAATAGCTATTACCTGAGAAGATCTGTTTCTCCAATTGTAGATTAGCCCAGAAGACCAAATTACATTTTATTACAAGACTGGACCAGCCACACTACATGAAATTTGCCAAACACGTTCTCTTACAAGAGGCAACAACTCAACTGCTATCACTAAACAAGGCAATGCAGTCCAGACAGAGCTAAAGCAGCTTCAGAAAGGAGAACATAAAAGCATAAAAGGCTAATTCTCCAGACTTGCCAGTTTATGGAATAATTTAAGATTGCATATTTAAGACCTGTACTTAGAATAAAATTCCAGCCCTCTGGTATTTTAGGTGGAACGTGATTTTATAAATCTTCATTATGCCTGCAGTGACCTGTCAGCACGAACTTGGGAACTACCCCAGTAAGGGAGTCCCAAGATGGCTCAGAGGGGACACAGGCTAACTGTGTTGGACAGGAGGAAACCATTCTCATGACTCTGTGTGCTGCAGAGAGCAGCATATGTGCTTGTGAGATAATGTCAATGTGGAACACTGGGCATGAACTGACATATAGTTTTTTCCTGATAAAGGAACATTGATGGTTACCAACTCAGATGGTAAAAGCTTTTACTCATCGTACTCAGTGAGGCTGCCATCTCCTCAAGCTCCCATGACCACAGTGCCCACGGCAATCTAGAAAACACTCACAGGACTGCCCAGAGACAAACTCTGCAAATGATCTCTTCTGAAGGAACTGGGTTTCAGATAGCTGGATTATGAAGCAGAAAACCAGTGAAAGACTGAACAAGTCATGAAAAGCTCTCCAACTACAGACTTCTCCAAAATAATTGTGCTACTATGTCAACAGCATTTGATCCTAACTAGAATTTCATCCATAAAAGCCAAATGGCACCCTAGGAAATTGCCCTACCAATCAAGACTTGCTGAGATGCTAAAAACACTGGAGAAAGCAACAAAAGGAAATCCCATCCCAGCAGGGAGAAGTCCCTTCCTCCACCATCCCCAAAAAGGAAAAAAACAGGTCCTTTTTCAGGCCAGTAAGCCTACCGTTTGCCTGAGTGAGTGTTTCCATGTTTCCTACTTGATCTAAACTAGGTCTGTAAAAGGAGGGCCAGCGATTGACGGGTTTTGAATGGAAGCATGGCAGGAACAGCCTGAGCCTTCTACTGTCTGTATCGAGGTATGGACAGTACACATCTCTTAGCTGCCCTTCTGATATTTATGCACAAGCAGGAGATCTGTGGCCTGACCGAGTTATCTCAGTGCAATCTTGTGGGGCAGTGTATTAGCACTGAGACCTTGTGAACAAGAGAAGGGCAAAGGGACAGTGGACCTGAAGGGTCACAGGGGACACTGCACAAAATGAACACTCGAGCTTAGCTCTCTTCTACCATCTCCTATCATTTGCTCACACATGGCTGCTATGGGTAGGGCAAATGTTTTTTTTCTAAAATGGCACCTGTGATGGATTTAAATTTAGAGGTGAGACATGAATATAAATAGTAAATGTTTTTTCATAAAAACAGTCCTACAGAGCTAGCAAAAGACTATCCTTCATTCAGAAAGCACTCTGACATTTAGTTAAATCTCAGTGGGGTTTAATGGGGTTTAAAGGTACTCTGAAGGCTTTGCACTACACAGCCGTTACAAGTGATGTTGTGAATGCACAGGGCATATAAAAGATGGAATGTATTTGGCTTACAAAAACGTTCTCATCTTTCCTTGAGTTGTACCACTTTACATGAAGCAAACCTCAAGGAGACCATTATTTCAGGTCATTTTGTTGCCTAAATTTACTTACTAGCTTTCTGTTTTACTGTTTTACTTTTACATCTCTCCCTGTCCGCCATATCCTGAAAAGCAAGAACCCAAGACAGAAAGGAAGCTACACAAAGATCTGGGTTAGAATGCGTAATAAATGCGAGAATTTATCTACCAAATTATGTATAGGATTTCAAGAAATGTGCCACATTTTCAGATCCTTAAATGCCAGGTGATATAAAGTATTCAGAGGAGAATTTCTTCCTGCACACGTGGAATTTCTTTTTTAATAAAGCCACTGTATAAAAGCAATTTCTAATATAAATGAAAAGTGAATTTCATTTGAAATGCAAGCAGTGTGACCAATTAAAAGGAATTAAATGTGTAGTCACTGAATCTAACTTTGGCCTCTAACAAAATTTTTATGGAATTTTTCCACTTACAGATCACATTCCCACATTTAATTTTTTTTCTCCTCCCTAAGACATTCATCCTGCACTACTGAAAGTAAAGGAGCCTCTGAGTTCACTGTGTACATAAATTAAATTCTAAGCACCTGTTTAGGAATGGCAAATATGTTTTATTTCCAGAAGAATGGTGGAAATAACCAATCAGCTCCATTCAAAGGGACAAAACGCCATAGATATTGCAAGACTGAATAACAGAACTCATGCATTCAGTTCCATGTTGCAGAACTATATATACAGTCATATATAGTCACAGTTCTTGTATCAGTGAGAAGTCTGATCGTGCTTATATAATGTACTTAGGAGAGACTCTTAGGAAGGGGAACAAAAGATTTCAGAATAGCTGTACTTCTGTTCAGTTAGCTGGTGAGCAAAGCATCGGGCTGGAATACAAAATAGTGTTGGGTGAGATTGGGTGAGTCACGTCACCCAGTGACTCACAGAATTAGGACTGTAAAACTCATTTTACCTGGGACAAGCACTGCTTATAGAAGAGCTCTTATTCTCATTCCTGATAGAGGAAGAATGTCCAATACTGCCCTTACTGAACTTAATGAAGAAATTGCAGATTGACCTGATTCCAAACTCAAAATGAAGTCAACATTCATGAGTTAGAATGAAGTCAGGATTAAGCTATTGGACCTACATGGATCCAAAATGCACACAGGCATACTGGACTGGCTCAAAAATACTGTTTTTATCCATTTTCAAAAAAAACCAAAAAATGTTAAGAGCTCTAGAAATCACATCTACTAAAACTAATATATTTTGAAATTCCTTTTAGACTCAAATAGAGAAAGCCTCCACAATGAGACACCATATCCTCATTACAGCACAGCAGAAAGTTTTATAAGGGTCTCCATTTGCTGCTCTCAGACTGCTTGCAAAAGATTTATGTACAGGGTAGCAATTATTTTAAATATACCTTTTTTAGTAAAACCTACTCGCATGCATTTTCCTCACTTCTATTTGTTTTTTTATTTATTCATTTCAACTTAGCTCTGACATCAACAGAGAACTTTATACTTGTAAGCATAGTGAAGAAAAGGTTGTGGAATCACCATAATCAAGAGTATTTTAAAAATGTTTTAGATAAAAAACCATCATTAGCCACACAGGTACAGTAGGAGGTGTGCATTTTGCAAATATACTTCTTGTGGTCAATTGGCATTGTCTCTGTTCCTTGATTAAGTAAGCCTAGCTCATATAGTCAGGAGCGTCTGTGAAGAACTAGTTTTAAACCCTGTCATGCACAATTTTCATGGAAACGGAATTGAAATAAGACCATAAGTTGAACAAATAGTAGCAAAAAACCATACTTATTCTGAGAAAAAAAAAAATCACCAGATTAAAAAAATTACCTCTTATTAAAGGCAATCAAAATAACACTAGCAGTCTTGACTGTTATTAGATCAGACCAGAAATATCCATCATATGTTTATGTCTATGTGATGGTTAGGAAAGCTGGAAATTAAATATATACAGTTTTCTTCTTTCTTTTATATCACAGAGTACTTTATAAATGTTCACCTTCCACTAACAACTAATCATTGCAGCATCCAGAGAACTTTCATGTGGCACATAGACTCCTACTGGCAATAAACCATTGGCTTGTCTGAGACAGAAGAAATTTTTGGATCAATACCACAGGAAGAATTTTTGGACACTATCTGGCACTCACTATGCCATAATCAGATATTTTAATACATACGTAGATGTCCATACAGTTGCAGGTAATTAAAGGTCTTTGTTTACTTTGTTCCCCTCATCTTTAGCATGTAGCAGATGAGGTTATTGTTTTCAGAGCAAAGACCAGCCTGAAATGAAGTTATTAAAGTTTGAAGCTTCTGTCCAGTTATGAATGTTTGTGCTCATATGAGCCCACCCACTGTGACTGGGAAAAAATGAGAGGGGCACCCACTTTATATGACAATATTTTGTTCTTAAGCAACTAAACTGTTGAGTCACTGTGTACATGTATGTACATGCTGTGGTATTTCTACACGCCTCACTACTTTGTGATACTTATAAAAAGTTTTTAAAAATGTATGTGGTTACTGCATTTTTGCTTTGCCCAGCACATAGAGTTTCAAAAACTACAGAACAGCTGTTCTTGTCTTACGAAACATTTGCAACACCTTCTAAAGATTAAGTTAAAATGTTCAGAGATCAACACAGTTATTGAAAGGTGACCTCTCCATGCAAGAAAAATGCTGGTTTTCTCTAACAATTGTTAATAAAAGGAAGCTCTACACAAAATTAATCTCTTCTCCCAGACTATATGGATGCTATCAAATTCAGGGGCCAGCACTTTCCTTAGGCAATTATATAGGAAAACTTTCACTGGCATTTGCAGGTGTGTTCAGGTACTTAGTATCACCTGTGTGAACAACAGAAATGTGATTATTTTCAAATAAAGGAGTATACCTTTTTAAGCTTTTTCTCATTGCATGTAATTTTTTTCTGCATATTTAAATATGTCTTGGTCTGAAAGGTCTAGAAATTTTGTACCTAAATAGTTATCTTTTAATGTTAGTTTCTCTAGCTATAAACAACAAGCCATACAGTACCATTTCTAAGAGTTCACTGCTTGGTCATACCATGACATTTATTTTGTGATTTTAAGTATTCTGTCTCAAGCAAAAGCGAAGTATTTACGGTATATGAATGGCAAAAGTAGCACCACCCACATACTACAGTGTTTATTATACAGTTTACTGCTATAAGTCTAATGCAGTCTCTGGTTTGGAAGTAACTGTTGGCAATATTTTTGATATATATTGTCTTTTAGTTCTTAACTTTTCCTCCTGTGCTCTAAAAGTACTATGAAAAATCCAAATCATGACTCTTCCTTTAGGTATTTTTTCTTGTTACAGTCAGCTAAGTGAAATGTCCAACTACACTCATCTGCAATTTTTATGTCCCTTTATAATGTATGATCATTTTTTCCAAGGCAATAGTTATTATTCACACCTTGCAAATGCATAGCCTGATGATTAGAATGAAATACAGCCTCACCTCCTGTAGCATAAGCAGTCCATTTCAGGAAGGATGACTTACTACCACGTTCTGCTATTGCTACGACTCCTGCTGTTTTGTCCTGCCTTCTGCCTCCTTTTTCTCTTCTAGTCACAGCGTTAACATTTATGATGACTATAAACAGACCATACTTGGCAACTGCAAGATCCAAATGCCTTGCTTGGGAATTTATTTCCAATGTCTGCCTTTGTGGTTTGTTCCTTCATTAGCTACGCTTCTAGCAGTGCTGATGGAGCAGAGAGGTCTATCTGGGGTGGCTGATAGGATTTCTCTCTTCCCCTGCTTCTCTATGACTCATCCTCAAATCTCAGAATGACACATATATCTTAATTCTCATATACAAAATAATAATTTGTGTTGATAATTACCTCCAAAATGTATGTATAAATACTTTTAATCCCAATCAGCCTTAAAATGGAAATATGCCTAGTTTTTATTTTACACCAACAAATAATTAAAATTTTGGATGTCTATTTCTTCATTCAGCTTTGTAAAACTAGATAAAATTTAACCAATCACTGACTGAAACCTGTCATATAATGTGCTATTATTCATAATAACTGTGCCATTAGGAAATTTGACAGTAAACATCTGCTTTGGACCACTGCAGATAAGTACAATGACATCAAGAAGAAAAGGGAGAAAATGGTTAATCAAAAGTGAGACCTCTTAATTGTAGAGACATTAAGATATAATATGAGGAGTACTGTTTTTGAAATAGTATCATGAGTTTAGTGGGTCAAGCATTAGATTACTCTGGGGCTCAGCAGAGCATGTAGCTGTCATCACAGCAGGCATGCTGAATTTTAATGAAAGACCACAAGAATTTAAACAATGAAGCAGCAACATTCTTTGCAAGCAACTTATATTCACTAGAGGAGAAAGCAAAGATCTGGCGTCTAACAGACTCTTCCAGGTAAACCACGACTTTATAAAATACCAGTCTTGGATGCAGCGGTGGCACAGAGACAGTTTAAATTGTCTGACTTGGATCAGGGAAGCTAACACATTAAGCTACAAGGAAGCTCATCTAGAGTATGAATGACACACTTTTTATCTTCTGTCCAGGAAGATGAAGAGCACAATATTAGCTCTTACTATAATGTACACTGAAAGAAAACAGTATCACTTCTATGCTGAAGTGCTACTTATCTGCCTACCCCAAAACTGCTGGGAAAAGGCTAGGTATGTTCTACTGGCACTTTGCTTCATGACACAGTGAAGAAAGCAAAGGAGTACCGTGTATGTAACCAGTATCATCAGAAGGCCAGCAGCATCAGTATGAAATAACAAGGACAAAATCTAGAAACTTTTTTCTGCTTTGCATTCTTTCAGTTTGCCTTTCCATCAATGAAGACTTGCTGTCACATTGTCCAGTTTTACTGAGCTGATTTTATCCAAACATGGTACGAATTACAGTGGGAATTCAGGACTTTTCACAGAGAGAACTAAAAAGGTGAAATTAGCTGCTAGGATGACTCCTAACAAATTGGCTCATTCAATAATTTAACCATGAAGACAGCATGTGCTAAATTATCTGATTAAAGGCTAATGGCAGTAAACATGGTGACCCATGAGGACCAGAAGAACTGTGTCAGGTGGTGGAACCCCAATAGCCCACCTGATGCAAAGGCAGGACCTGGACCTGGCTGCTCTCCGGGATCCTTGCAGGGGAATGATTCAATCACTGTGCAGTGTGAAACCCACCCAGAAGAGTCAAGGCAGAACACTTTCCCCAGAAAGCCATGCCAACTAGAGGGTGTTATCCCCTACAGGGTAAAGGACTTCTTGTGAGATGCAAGCGGAAGAGACTGTTGGAACTGTGTAAAACTTATCATGGGATGTTTTACGGTGGGCTGGGGAACGTGCAAAACTTACTGTGGGATGTCTAGAGGAACAATCCAAAGCAGTGAAAAGAAGGGATTGTGGTGGATTGGCAAGAAAAAAATAGGGAAACTAAAGAGACAATGGAATAAAAGGGGCTGGTCATGTTTAGGCATGTTGTGGTTGGTATGCTTGTCTGACTGAGCCCTGCACTTGATTACCACAGTCTAACCCTTCTCATTAAATCCTAACCATCTTCTGTGTAGGTGTGCTCTTTACTCTGAGTGTGTGGGACTGAATGCTAGCCAAATTCAAGCAGGCTAGCAGGCAAGTAGGGTAAGAAGTACCAGCACTTGGAGTGGGACAGTGAGCTTAAGGGGCTTAGAGGTGCAGGTGCCAGCAACAGGGGGATATCAGGGGACCTGGGAGCAGCTCCTGGCCACACTGAGTGCTTAAGGCCAGCAACCAGAGAGACTTCCATACAGAGAAGGAACAGGATCAGACCTTCTGTAGCATTCACGCTCACGTGAGTGCTGGGTACAAGCGCTGGTAAAAGCATTGTGTTGTGCTTGTGTTGATCTATGTGGCCAGCCATGTTCTCTACGTGTGCGTGCCCACGTGCACATGTGTCTTTTGGGAATACATACTCAGCATGGCAACAGGTTGGACCTGGGAACATGTAACTGAAGCCTCCCATCCACTGGGTTGGGACAGGAGGAATCCCCCTGGGTCCCATAACCAGAGTTGTCCATCTATAACAGTAAGGATTATTCATCAATGCCCAAAAGAGAAAACTGAGGGACCTCAAGGATGCTGTACATGTCATAATTTCATTTCTATTTTCACCATTTTTTTTTCCTTTAGTCAAATATGACTAAAGCTTATCTACGGTGTTCTGTAACCCTGTCAAGATCTTAAGCAAAACGCAAACTGAGCTATTGCAGGCTGAGCCTTTTTCCTTCTGAAAGAGTAATGCAAATGTGTGATGTCCCAAGGGTTTGCATGGAGAAATGTTGTTAACAGTGTGATCAATGTCAGTAAGATCAAAATGCTGGGCACTGCTGGAATCAAGTGAGTATCTGAATTCCAGATCAAAACACATCAAAAGCAGAATAAGCTTTGTGATGCAGTTGCAAGACAACAAAATCAAAAGCACAAAGGGGTGTTTTATTCAGATTACATAGAAGTGACTTGAGTTACAGACTTTGTGGCATTTCTGAACTACAAGATTATCATCCCTAATGCTCTGCCACAGATATGCATGATAGAATCGTATCACTTTTGTATTGTTTGTAATCAAAAATTGGTTATAACACAGGTTGGGGAAGGTAGACAGCAAAATACTTCCAAGGCTAATGGTTCCTCAAAGTTTGGAAATAGTTCAGCCATAGGCTTTCTGTGTGGCTTTTGCCTGCTCAGCCCATCCTCCACTTCAGCTGTTCATATACAATAATAAAGACAACACCCTGCGGTGTTAAGAGAATTGACATCACTCTTTGGAATGTTTGAAGTTTTCAAACATGGCTCTGGTGAAAATCAGAATCGCTCTGGTGAAAATCAGAATTGCTCTAGCCCATAGCTGGGTTATGTTTCTATCAATGCCAACTGAGTGAGAACTTGACTATGAATGCATCTCAACAGTACTATAATATAAATTCTAAATTTTCCAGGTAGATGTGAGAGAAGTGAGATTGAGTGATGACTCCTTTCCCTTCAGCACGCAAACTAGAAAAACAAATTAACTGTTAACTTTTTGTTAAAGGATCTCTGATTTATTTTCCTTGTATGTCTTGAAGAGAAACACATACACTGAAATTCTATACTTCAAGTCTGAAGAAAAAGAGGGATTGTAACTTTGTGATACATGTAATTAGAGTGCAAAAGACAGAAAAGAATGATGGATTCTGAATGGCTCAGTGGGTAGTCTCCCTGCTCTTATTTTCAGTATTAAATGACTCAGTAAACTCCTATTCTCTTAAATTCTACAGTTCCGCAGCCTGACTGAGATATGTTCTTAACAAATGCAAAATGACAAGTTCAGCTGGGCAGAGAATCATTAGAGTGCAAAACCAGTGAAAGTTCAAGTGAATAATGAAAGTTCTTGTACAATTTGCATTAGATCCATATGCTACAGTGAGTAATAAGCAGAATTTTAACACACATACAGGAATTAAAAGGACTGATTACTAGTATTAGCAAGCATTTCCACAAGATAGTGATTCAGGTTTTACAGAGCTGTTTGATCTTTATTTCAGATAGAGGAAGCTATGCTCCCAGCATTGAAATAAGACTTCCATAAACAAAATAGAAGATATTTTATAAATCTTCCTTTCTTGTCTAAGCCTAAATGAGTCATGACCAGTTATATTCCCACATGTCTCGGCTACCTCTGCCAACTTTGCTTCAGGAAAAAGAAAGTATTCTGTAACTCTTCTTTTATAACAAGGGGCAAGACAAAGAATGTGGAGTCATGGTTCCCAAAAGATAAGATGAATTTTCTCTAATTAATGTGCCCCTTTGCTGTCAAACAAAATTTGCTTCATTGACACCAATGGAAATGTATATGCGTCTTTAATTTCAGAGTGGCACAAAGGATTGAACATGCATTTCTAGACTCCTTATCTCAAAAAAGGAGCCAGTAGCACCGGAAAACATTCAGAGAAGGGCAGCAGAATGATTAAACTTACAGAAGAGCTTCCAGAAGTGGAATGACTAAGTAAGTTACAAATCTTCACTCTGTAGGAGAATGACTGATGGAAGGTATAATATAGGTCTGTGTAATTATGGGTGTGAAGAAGAGGACAGACATGGATTAACTATTCACTGGCTTTTCAGGTACAAGATCCAGGAGCAATCAAAAGAAGGCAGTATGAGTCAGGTTCAAGAAAGACAAGAGCTGATGAGTCTTCAGGCAGTTAAAGAAGGAATTCATTGCTGAAGGAATGTGAAGATACTGAAAGTATATATGGGTTACATAGAAGACTGGATGAGTTAATGAAACAAAAACCCGCAAAAGATTACAAAACACAGAGAAACCGTATCTAGCAAAGAAAGACCATGCACTGAAAGTGGTTGGAGTCTGGGAGAGTACTACAACAAATGATAGCATATGCTTCTTCTGTTACTGTACTCCTGTCTAGAAATATGCTTTTTGCCACAGTCAAACAAAACTGTCTTTTAAGCTACTAGGCTTAAAAGAATTTTGATGGAGGCAGTAAGGCTGTGGCTGTATTAGAATTAGTTGAAAAACTTCCATTAACTTCAACACGTGTTATTTTCTTTATTTCAGTTATTATCTTCCAGCTTTTAATCCACCACAGTTTACGAGTTCACTGTATTACTTCACACAAGTAATGAGATTTACATACCCTATACTTAGGAAATCAACACTTACTTCTAGAGAAAGTAACACCACCATTTTTACAGCACTTTGAAAAACTCAAAATGTCAAGATCAGTTGACAGTTGAAATGGGAATCTTTCAGTTGATTTTATTTGGAAAAAAAAAGAATTGTTTCCATTGCCCAGCTTCATCTATCTGTTCAAGTACATTTCAAATTACAAATTACAAATTCATTTTAAGAGATCTGTTACAACTCCTCCTTTGTTTGGAGTCTGTCCTACCTGACTGCCAAGACTCAGCATAGATCTTGGTCTGTGTTGCTTCTTGTCCTGGTTTCAGCTGGGATAGAGTTAATTGTCTTCCTAGCAGCCGGTACAGTGCTAAGTTTTGAGCTAGGTATGAGAAGAATGTTGATAACACACTGATGTTTTCAGTTGTTGCTAAGTAATGTTCAGTCTAAAGTCAAGGCTTTTCAGCCTTTGATGCCCAGCCAGCAAGAAAGCTGCAGGGGCACAAGAAGCTGGGAGGGAACACAGTCAGGGCAGCTGACCCAAAGTGCCTAACGGAGTATTCCAGACCATATGACGTTTGAGGAACTGCGGCGGGCGTGTTGCAGCTGGGGGACTTCCAGGTTGGTCGGTCAGCGGGTGGTGAGCAGTTGCGTTGTGCATCACTTGTATATTCCAATCCTTTTATCATTATTGATGTCATCTCATTAGTGTTATCATTATTAGGTTTTTTTTCTGTTCTATTAAACCGTTCTTATCTCAACCCACGAGTTTTACTTCTTTTCCCAATTTTCTCCCCCATCCCACTGGGTGTGGGGGGGGAGTGGGTGAGCGGCTGCATGGTGCTTAGTTGTTGGCCGGGGTTAAACCACGACACTTCTTATTCAAGAGCTAGAGAATATTTTGAGAATTAAATACAATTAAGAATTTTGTATCACCCAAATACATGATTAATTTGATTTTCAAAAACTGCCAGCACTGCTACAGTTCAGCAATTACATCCATGATACAACATAGCTGACTTCTGATGTCACTTGGATAACGTTATTTAAGGAACCAGTGGTGTTATCATATTTGGGGGGGGGTTGTGCTTTCACAGGTAATTTTAAGCACATTCTCACGTACCCTTTGATTTCTTCCATGTGAAATCCCCAAGGTGGTATATAGTAAAATGTTCCACTCTCTACTGCCAACACTCCAGTAAGCCAGTTTGTCCCACCACTTCTCTTAATCTTTACGAATTGAACAGCTGTTAAATGTTCTTTTAAATTGGTCTTAATTACTATTGCTTTTTGTTCTCATCTCTAATCCATTTTACAACTGTAATCCTGTAGCAAATTCTTTTTTAAAAAATTATTAATATTAAATAAAACTTGATACAGACATTTTAGAAATGTCCTTTTCTTGTTTTTAGCATTATAGGAAACTTGGGGGTGCCTGTACCTAGCTACTTTAGTTCAGTCATGTTTCTGATCACTACTGAAACCCAGAAAGGCAGCACAGAAAAACAGGAGAGATGAAGCTTGCTGTTGTCACTCTTTGCAACGTCAGCCCTCTGATTAGGAACAGATTCATTGTCAGCAGTCTAGAGTTATTAAGCTATGATTACCTAGGATCTCTCGCTCAACAAAGGACTTTCAGAGGTTGTTTCAGCCTCTAGTATACTTGAAGACAATGATTTGCCCCTGAAGAGGGCTATTCAGTTTCTTTGCATTGGCATTCAAGGTTTAGACAGCTGGAGGAGGAATCCCAATGCCCTCAGGTCTATGTTCCAACAGTGGGACAGACCTTGCATTTTTTTTTTTTTTTTATGACAAAGTAAAATAATTATAATGATTAAAAATGGAATATATAATTATAAACAATAAGGAGATAAGCAGTAGACTATTAAAGGAAAGAACTGTGAAAACCTATCACCCAATCAATGAAGAAAGCATCCTGCTTTATGGACCTCAGCAAAAATGAGTCTGTGCTTTATCTATGTTCTTCAGAACAGCTGCTACTGACTTCACTTGAACTAGCAAATCTATTTTGTGTACAGATTTTGGCTATCATCTTCATTTCTGACCTGGCAATCCAAGTCAAAGCCTTGCATTTTATTAATTTTGTCTTGGTATTAGCACTTATTCTTATTTGATCTGGAAAGTTACTGTATCCTCCTCCTCGATTCTCATAACAGTTCTCACACTTGAGTGCAGGACATCACAAAACACAAGCAGCTCCCAAGCTTCTGATGCTGCAATGACTCTTTGTGAAATAACGAGCAGGATCCGGAAGGATCAAATACCTTTTCTTTTTATATCATGCACACTGTGGTCTCTACACTCAGAAGCAGGTTTCTGAGGAAGTTTTGAAGCAGCTTAGCACAAGAGTATACTGCCTCCTTTCAGAAGCTTTCCCTGACAGCTGCCATGTGCAGTTCACCTAAGGACCAAACAGTTTAAAATGTTATTGTTAGACTTACATGAATCTGATAATAGACTTCTGTGTTTTTAAATGGATGAGTTATTACTTCTACATAGAAGTCTACAAAAAAAATTCCTTCTGGATAATAAGCAAAGTAAAAGATACTGGCTCAGTCCTGGTCAAGCTGTATTTGCTACTAGACTTAAGAAACAAATTGCTTAGTAGGAACAGTGTCTAAGTTTGCAGTGTCAGGGCTGTCAGCTCAATGCCCAGAAGCTACTGGCTGTTAAGAAGCCTCCACCTTCTCAGAGTCTCTGAACTCATGAGGAAGGGAACTGCCTCCGGACAGCTACAAATTTTCCATGTCCTGGTAGGCTGCCATTACAGTTAAATTCATAGCTCTTCGTTGCTTGGGGTGGCAAAGAAGCCATCCTTGGCCAAGAACTGGACTCAAACACTTAGCATTTAAATCATATAAGCAAGTGCAGAGAGAGGTAAATACTCCCAGCCAACGAGATACAGATAACTCTGCATGTACACACTACAAGAGAGACACTTTAATGGGCTGCATTCCTGACCTCTGGATAGCTCTTCTCTTTCACTCCCCAGAGCAAAAATTGACCTTTAATGTGTCTCAGTCACACAGTGCACATAAGTATCCCTAAATATGCAAGTATAAATACGTCTTCTTCTGTTATGTGTGTATATAAAGATATGTGTGTTATATGTAAGTACACACAAAAATATAAGTATCTATAAACATATTTTGGCACAGAATACAATTTAGGCATCAATAAATCTGTAAATCTTTCAGATTATGGATGTGGACACCAATATTTCCTTCAAAATTGTAAAAATGTAAACAGAATTATTTACTTTTCCTATAAAACCTGGTAGTGGAATGCCCACATTGGAAATTAGGTCCACTGCAGTGTTTTGAGCTATTACTTGGAAGAGTTATTGAGATGTTACAAGAAATTAAGCAAAGCTGAGGAAACTGAACAAAAATTTTGATGATTCCCTTATAACACAACACCTGGTTTCACAGGTGACGCAAGTAGATAAAACGTTGAAACAAAACCGTGTTACCTTATGTTCAATGAAATATATGTGATCTACTGGAAGTATGAGTAACAGCTTGAACATATTGAATAAGTAATAGTACACTAGAGTTCTGCTTATAACACAGACTTCCAAGACTGATTTTTTTTTTTGCTTTGATGTGCTATAATCTTGAAATGGCAATCAGGTTTCTGGCAATTCTATAAAAAACTGTTCAGAAAGGTTCCTGAATGTTTTACAAACTATTAAAAAAGAGGTTTGGTTTAAAAATTACATGTGTCTGCCTACATAATTTCCATTCTTAAAGCCAATTTCTCAGCAATGGAAAGAAGCAGGAATTTTTATAATCAGATGCAGTGAGATTTTAGACCTTGTCAACTACAGCAGTATACTTAAATCAAAGATTCACTGCTTCCTTCCATGAAAAGGTTCAATATATGAGTCTGTGAACTGCAACACAAAAAACTATTTAGATAGAGAATGGAGAAAATGATTGAGAGCCATCCCAACATTAGATAGGGCAGAGGCAGATTCAAGTTGCAACCACGGCAATGATGGCAAATAGATTAATGTTTTAGGCCTACATATTTTCCTAAAATGCTCAACAGCAGCAAGGTTTTGGACTAGATTTTCCACAACTTGTAACTGCATTGACTGCATCGGAGTGGAGAAGGAGACACAATATATTTTTCATAAACTGCTAAATTATTGAGAAGAAACAAGAAGCTGCCAGAGCATTATAATTCTCTTGGAACCAAGGGGGCAAATTTTCTAAATTACATCTTGCATCTGAACCACTGCATGTATGATTGATGAGAAGGCACAATTGTTTCATTTTGTATTTTGAAAAATTTCACATCAGGGTGCTACAATTTCAAATTACTTTGACCATTACCATCATTTTAAATTCACCTGTGATTATCATATTTCTCTAAGCCCAAAGAGCACACACAGTTGCAAACTAAAACAAAAAAGTACGCAAATAAATCAAAAAGCAGGCAGCTTGTGGGATTTTAGGAAGCTTGAAGATGGGGAAAAGTTGATGAAAGCGTTTTTGAATATGGCATCTTTGGCTATAAAATGGGCTTGTTAAATGACAGCTACCTATATAATAAAAGCATGTAATAAAAGGAGTTTTCTCAGGCAGCTATGATAAAGGAATGGAAAAAAAATCAAACAATGAGTTGCACCTCTGTGAACCAAAGTAACATTTCCAAAGGAAAATGCAAACATGCATAGTATAAACATCTTTAATAGAATTCTAGCACGTGTGAAATTGCTCAAGTGATGCTGGATTCTCTATAGGAATTTGTGTAGTATTGGTATTTTTCTTTGTCATCATATATAAGATGTTCACCTGAACTTTCAAATTATGCTACTTAAACCTGGATTCAGGCAAATGTTTCACACTGAGGAGAGGACTGAAGTCAATGCTTAGCAAGAAGCACCCTCTGAAGCACTGCTTTCAATAGAACACCAAGACTTCTTTACATTTGAGTACTTTCTTGAATTAAGGTTAAATTACAAAACACACGTAGCATTTCTTCAAAATTAATTCCATCATGTGCTGACCATAAAGTTTTGTTATTATGAGCTGATTATAGTTTTACGTAATTTTTATTGTAGGCTTTGTTTTTCAGCAGAGTGTTAAAATAACAGTAAATAGGGAATTAGGCAACAAAACACTAATGGAATGACTAAAGTGTCATTTTGCCCCAGTCTACCAAACTACTATGTTTCCAGAAGGAACTCAAGCCTTCAAAGATGTCTAACTGTCAATGGGAATATTATGCAGAATATGAGCATGACCTGACTTACTTGAATGCGCTAGTATCTCTCAACAGAGTCATGGTCTTCATTGTCCTTTATTTAAGTGACTGCTTTGAAATAAGAACACCTATTCTTTTGTCCATTTTTGTTTTGAAATGTCAACTTATTTCTTCCCTCCTCAGAGTCCCACTCATGCCCTTGCTACCTTGCCCAAAGTCAGCAAAACCTTGGTTTTAAGAGAAGCCTGTTTGTATGTGTTACGGGTTTGTGTGGCGCGGTTT
>VYZV01029321.1:3512-16250 GCA_013401275.1 Pandion haliaetus | reverse complement strand
GATGGGCTCAGCCTTGGCCAGCGGCAGGTCTCTTTTGGGGGCAGCTGGCATTGGCTCTACAGGACATAGTGGAAGCTTCTAGCAGCTTCTCACAGAAGGCACCCTGTAGCCCCACCACGACTACCAAAATCTTGCTATGCAAGCCCAATACAATTGAAAATGGTTAACTACATCTATAAAGTTTTCCAATTTCTTTATTTTGTCAATATTTTTGTAATGGAGATAGCTGGCTAGGATATTCACTAAAAGAATGCCAAAATAATAGCAAAATTTTAAACTGATAGCCATGCTCCTTTCTACCAGAAATTAAATTCTAAGAGTTACGTGCATACAAACAGGAGTCAAAACCAGTACCAGAAGTGTGAGTGTAACAAGAAGTGCCTTGAGCATTATATTAAAACCCCAAATTCTACATTTAGGAAATCTGATTTTTTTTTTTCCAAACAAATGCTTTATTACAGATATAGAAAAATTACTTATGGGCAATTTATAGGGAAAAGTGACCTTTGATGGCTGTATTATTTATGACCTCATAAGAAAAACAATATTTCTTCCTGTATGTATGAAAACAACACAAGTCAGACTGCTTTTGGGGGGGACTTGAACCTAGCATATTGTTTTTACTACTACTACTACTTTTTTTTTTCCTTTTCTTTCTTAAAATCACTGAACACAGGAAGTTCTTCCTTACTCTTCTTATAAGATCTGTTAAAAATCATTTGTAGTAGTTAGTTATTTCTAGTGATGTTTTATGTTGCATCTCCATAAAATAAAATAACTATATTTTAATAGATTGTAAATCCATGCATACATTCATATTGATGCAAATTTAGAAAAAAACTGTATCCAGTTATTTCATTTCATGTTCATAAAATATTTTCAGTTATTTACTGATATCTGCTTTGAAACACATGAGTTTTCATGGTTGAGACATATCCCTTCTGTTTAATACAGAATTACAAGATTAGTATACAAAGGTTCAGAAAGTTTGCAACAACTCATTAGGCATGTATAAGCTGAAGATTTTTTTTCTGGTTTATGGATTTGGGTGATTCCAAGCAGGTGATGTATTAGTTAGTCTGTCCCAAATTCTGGTAAACTAAGAATTCAAAATTAATGTGAAGGAAACTTAAGATTAAGACTTCTCTGTGAAAGGAGACAAATGCTCTTTAACGGTGGCTAAAGCAACATATAGTCTGAATGCACGATACAGGGACTTTCAGTCTTCTTCCATAGAGTCTTCTACATTACCTAGAATATGTTTCCTTCTATAAAATAATTTCTATTTGTGCATTCCAATTAGAAATTGAAAATAGCAATAAAAAATCTTAATTGAGCATCTATTTTAATCAATTAAAATGGTGAAGTTTTATGAGTAATGTATTTTTTCTCTGAAATTATAGCAATGTAGCAAATATTAGAGGTATGATTCAAAATATCCAGGGCATTTTACATAGTGCCTTTAGCTGTACAATTTACAAGTGTACAGGAACATAAATCAGACCTGCAAGTCTGACTTTGTATGAGCAAAAATGATAATAGGTCATCAGGTTTTCGGAAAGCAAACAGGGAAATTTTATTTCTAAGAAGCTTACTTAACACAAACAGTTGTCCTTAAATGTATAGCACGTATACATGTTTGACCATTATACAAATCAGTTATGAGAATCATACTTTAGTGACCTGAGAATGATTTAGCTATTTTCAGGAATTACCTTTGGTTAGTAAGCTCAAGGTTCAGGTGTTTATTCATATACCCAGAGAAGTATGTTAGCAGATACAGATGTTAAATTAGAAAAATAAGGACTTATTTAGCCAAACCCCTCACTTCATTCTCTCCTTCCTATTTTCCCTCTTTCTCTCCTTCCTCCTTTCTTTCCTCTGCTTCTTCCTTTTTTCCTGTTCCTTCCTCCCTTCCTTCCCTCCATCTATCCATCCCTCTTTCCCTTCCTCTTGATCCTCAGCTCATTCATTCTCCATCTCTCTCTCTTTGACCATCCTGTACTTCAGTCTGTGGCCACGCTAGCAGCAGGCTCAGATTTTGTGGCCCATGGGAGGAAGGCAGTGGGTTAAAAGTGGGCTTGATTTCATGTACCGTTACTTGGCTGTGTGCAGGCTCTGCCTGTGCTATCAACTGTCTTGATAAATGCCTGCAATGGCAAAATTAAGAGGGCAGTATTTCGATCACTCAACTTTTGATTGGTTTGCATGGCTCGCTATATGAATTGGAAGTGAGTAGGAAGTGTAGTCAAAATGATTATTGCCTGGGGCAGGAAAATAATTAGGACTTGTTCTGGCTGGGTGCCTTAGCATGTCAACAAGAGTGACCATAGTTAAGAGAAAGTTTGGCCAGGATTTTGCTGTTAGACTTTTGAAATATATGAAAAAGCCTTCATGGCTGATGAGCCAGAAGAGACTAATAAGCTATGAACATGAAAAAAAAATCAGATTTTCCATAAAACAATGCAAGAAAAAGAATTAATTTAGGTGACTGTAATACAAGTTAAAGTATACTATTACTCTAAAATTACTTTTTTGCACATAAAAAAACGTTCTTATAAAGAAATATTATAATGCTTCCACAGTGATAGGTTAAATATATAGATTTTCTTCTTCTTCTGTACATTCAGAGGGTCAAATGTAGTTCGGTTAACTTCCTCCACTATAAAGTGACATTATTTTAGTTTTTATGATAGGTTATAAGAGTTTATATAAAAGGGCTGACACAGTTAATAAAAAAGGACATTATACCAGATTCTAGTCTGCTCTTGCAAAACCTCTGGGAAGAAAGAACAAAAAGATTTATTTTTTCTTTTGTTTGGTTTTGGTTTTGCTTACTGGATTTTTTTTTCCTATTGTTTTATCTAAAGCAATTATTTGTCTCTAGCCAAAATAGGAAGGTACAATCTTTAATTTAAGGCAGAGAGAAATTTATTTCACTTACACCCAAAATAGATTATTTAAAAAATACATTTAAATTACTATATTTTAGGTCATGAACTGTGCTTAGCTAATGCTAATGCTCAAGCACAGTGGTTCTCTCCTCAATAATATAAAGAATAATAGTAGTATGAATAATAATAAACTTGCAATAGCCAGGTTCATCACTCCACTTCCAAGCAATATTAAAAAATAGGTCTGAGGTTGTCTTCTCAAATACAGTTACTCTAATGCAGCTAACTTATGTCATCAAGAACCTAAACATAACGTTTAATGCTTTGCTCACCTGTAGTGTATTAAAATATTTATTGGATGTTCAGTCCATTAGAAAGAAAACTACAGCATAAGTTTATACTTGGTTTTACATATGACTTCAAGAAAACATAGAGCAAGAAGGCTTCTGTAAAAGAGCTGAGTATAGTCACAACTAAATGGGGTAAAAGGAGGCAGTTTTCAAATAGTAAGAGTATGTTTCATATACTTCCACTCTAAGCTATATGACCTTAAAATAACCTCGACTCTGGGTGTGATATGAGCAAGGAGATTTACATCCATTAAAGATCTTTGGTTCAATCTTTATAAGGTTCCCTGATGCATGTTTAGGTTGTCTAGCTATTGGTTCTTCCTTTTTGACTTGTCAGAGTAAGAAAATGAGTGGAAAGGCACCTTTTCAGAAATACCTCACTAACTTTATACTTACTTTTATTTCCTTCATGAGTTAAGCAGATGCTCAATCCTTTTTTTCTTTAGAGATTGAGGATGGTAATCTCAGTGAGAAGGAATTGTTTTGCTTAAGTATGAGACCCTGAATAGTCTCTTTACTTCAAAAAAATGTTCATGTCCCTGAAGGTGTAAGGAACAATTTCTTTGGGTCAAAACTATAGTTCTGGAATTCTCCTATAAGAATCAGACATTTTCAGAGAGTTATTTTAACGCAAAGAAAACACAATACAACATTCTGGTGTTTGAATAATCAGTGGGTTTGTTCTTAAACCAAACAAATTGCAGGCAGGGAAAATGTGTCCATTTCAGGTTGAAAAGGTTAGTCCTAGATTTGCATGATAGCCTACTTGAGAAAAAAGAAATGCCTCCATTAAGTAGATTCTTGTCTATTAGGTATCAAAGTCTTATCCTTTAAGAAATGTTTGAGCATGTTTGTTCAGTACAATTGAAAATGCCCCCAAAACCAGCTGAAGGCAGAAGAAACTTAATATTTGTCCTGAAGATAGCAACTGCAATGCATTCTTTCCCACATAACTTATTATAAAATCTTCAGCTAGAATCAATGATAAGAAGAAAATGAAACAGAAGGTAGAAGCAAAGAATCCCTCTTCACTGCAAAGGTAAAACTGGATAACAGGATCACAGGGAATACAGAAAAGTTCAAATGAGCATCAGAGCTTTCCTAGAAGCAAAAAGATCATGCTGCTTCGACTTTCACAGCTAGCAACAAAATATAGAAGAAAACACCCTAAAAACAGTATTTTAAATGCAAATCATCATCATGTGTTTCGCACAGTCAGGCACTGAGTAAATGTTAAAAAAAAAAAACCCAAACCAGGTCCAGTTATGACTTCATGCATGACCTGTTGTTATTAGTCTTAAGACAGGTACAAAACATATTCTGTCTTAACTGCATGTAAAAGGCTGCCTTACATGACAATTCCGCATCTTGAGGAAAGTTCCCACTGACAGTTTAAAATTACATATATGCAGTTTAACCAATTGTACAGTAGAAATTGCCAGGGGAGTCTCTGGGATGACCAGGTTTTCCTCAGATTTTCGGGGATATTAAACAACATAGTTAAGCATACAAATAATAATTACCAGTTGGCCCATGCACAGCAGGAAGGATTATGGCGACTGTCCAAATAGCCACCTGGAGATCTATGTAGCAACTAGTCAAATGGTTTGTTGTGAAGCCCTCTAGGAATTCAGGCAATAAGCAGTTCTTAAGTCAGTCCATTGTCTCATCTAGGCAGAAAACTAGCTGGGGAATTTTTGGATCACTCAGGGAATTGATGGCTAAGTGCACTGACAATAAAAATAGGCACAGCCCTAGCATCCAGCTACATCACAATTGTTAGTGTAGAACAAACTCAAGTTGCATCCTTATATAACAATTATGTCTTAATTCCTTAGAGTTTTCATACATTAATAAAATACAAATGTTATATTTTGGAAAAGTTTACAGGTTGTGAGCTTAATAGATGCTAAATAATAGGTTCCTAAGGAAAATTTATATTTTTTTTTCAGGAAATAAGAAGCAAGAGTAACAGTAAGGAATGGATGGAGATTCTTGAAACAGAGAAATCAGTCTTTTACTGACTTGCAATTCTACACTTCTAAGAGTGGGAATTCACTTGCAATTGTTTTCTTTTTCATAAGCAAATAAGTACAACAATGCTAGATCAGACAAATTGTCCTTATATTTAAGTCTCCTGTTGTTATAGGTTTGTGTGGCGCGGTTTTCTTTGGTAGTGGAGGAGGGGGCTGCAGAGGTGGCTCCTTTAAGAAGCTGCTGGAAGTTCCCCTGGCGCAAAAGAGTAGGACCCACCTCTGCAGCCCAGACAGGGAGTGATGGTGGCAGTGCCTCTGGGAGAACTATTTAAGAAGGGAAACCGGCAGTGTGGGGGTGGGGGAACGTGAGAGGAACACCATTGCCGATACTGAGGTCAGTGAAGAGGGGGGGGGCATCTGAGGAGGCTGATGGCCCTGCAGCCCGTGGTGAGACAGCAGGCTGTCCCCCTGCAGCCCATGGAGGTGAACAGTGGAGCGGAGGCTCCCGAAGATGGCCGTAACTCCATGGTAAAAACCGCGCTGGAGCAGAGTGTGACTGGAGAGCAGCCCGTGGAAAGGACCCGTGCCAGGGAAGTTCAGGAAGAACTGAAGCTCGCGGAAAGGAACCACGTTGGAGAAGTTGGTGAAGGACTGTCTCCCGTGGGAGGGACCCCACGGTGGAGCAGGGGACGAGTGAGGAATCTTCCTCCTGAGCAAGGAGCGGCAGAGACGATGTGTGGCGAGCTGACTCAACCCCCATCCCCTGTTCCCCTGCGCCGCCGGGGGGAGGAGGTAGAAAGCACCGGGAATGGAGCTGAGCCGGGAAGGGGGGAGGGGTGTGGGGAGGTGTTCTGATGTTTGGTTTCCCTTCCTAATACCCTTGTCTTTGATTTGATTGGTAGTCAATTAAATGGATTTTGTTTCTTCCCCAAGTTGAGCCTGTCTTTTGCCCGTGACCATAAGTGGGGAGTGATCCCTCCCGGTCCTTGTCTGGACCCACGAGCCTGCCTTTGTATTTTCTCCTCATCACAGTGTGGCCAGCTGCGGGGGTGGGGGGTGAGTGAGCGGCTTCGTGGTGCTTTTTTACTGGCTGGGCTGAAACCAAAACCATGACAGTGGGAAAGCAAGCTAACTCTGCTGCCTAGAAACTTCATAGTGACCTGTAGTTTTGTAGCAATAAATAAATAAATAAATAAACAAATACTCAGTGACTATTCCCTATTTGCCTTCCTTATGCCATCTATGATTCTAGAGTCATCCACTATACTTCACCCTCAGCTATCACTTTTTCTGACAGTGGGAGGCAAAAAGGATATTCAGTCTTTTTTCACATGGAGACTATTCAATATTCATGATCATCCCTGCAATTATGTTCCGTTGTTTGTTTTTTTAAAATTTTTAAAATTCTAATATGACCTATAGATACTACCTGATCAGAACTGCAAGGAGTGACCGTGGTGTCATGAATTTACATAATGCTTTCATCAGTTCTGCTTTTTTTTTTTTTAAATAGCTGATGATTGCTCTCACCTTTTCAAAGTATTATCTTTATGAGTCCAGGATGTTTTTATTGAGCACTAAAAGACAATTTGTAACGATATTTGTTTAGATATTCAGCATGTTTTCACCGTGCATGTTATTTTGAATTTTCTACATTAAAATTCATAAATTGTGAAATCCTATACAATGTAAAACAACTACATATGAGATTCATCCCACTGAGTTTCCAGCATCTATAGCATAAACATTTGCACTGTAGTCTCTATTCACAGGTGATGGAGACAAACAGGCATTTTGAGATGAATGGTTCATTCGTTTTCATTTCCTGCAAGGTAAAATGAATTGTGCAGTAGAAGCACTTATCTCTCTCCACCAACCATAATAGCATTCTAGATGACTATGTCAGATGTAGCCATCGATATTGTAGACAAAGTTAGATGAACTGAACTTCACCTCTCATCCAAGGTCTTTCTAAGACATCTAAGATGGAAAGACTTCATCAGAGATATACCGAATCTTTGCTTAGCATGCTATCCATAGCTAGTACACTATCCATCCACTCTGAATAGTGACTTAAGAGGTTTTATGACATGTAAAGTGTTTTGGAATAAATTTAGCCTTCATTCACAGACAAACCACATTCTTAGTTCTTATTATTGGACTGGTTGTTGTTGGGGGGGTGTGTTTATTTGTTTGTGTTTTTTTTAAGTTCATATGTATATTAATCTGAGATAAATATAAAACAGTGTAAATGTCAGTCATGAACAGGATTAGTTAGTGAGTATCCACTGCCAATATTATAAAATTAAATACTGCTTTCTATATAATTGCAACTGCAACCCAGAAAATAGTTGGATTATGAAAATTCCTGGTAGTGACATCTTGAATTTTACAAGGGACATTTTATACCTTCTGAGATCAGTCCCTATATCAACAAAGCAAAAGAGTTTTTCTTATAGTGAACAAGAATTTTTTGTGTGTTATGAAGAAAAATAAATTTAAATCTAACTTAAGGATCAGATCTAATCCTCCACTCAGCCCCTGTAAGAAATTTTAATGTGTGTCTGAAGAACTGACAGTCTTTATGAAATTCCCCTTCGGGAAATAGATTAAAATTTATGTAAGCAAGGCTTTCTGTAGTAGAAAATATTTTATGGTTTTGTAAAAGGAAGGGAAGCCTGTGAGTATGACAGCTGACATACTCCACAGGGGATCCATCTGTACAAACACTTGTTTTCTGCTGGGGTTTGTGGAGTGTACAAGGAGAATTAAAAAGAAAGAAAAAACAGTTCATAAAATCATAGCAACTTAATTAAAGCTTTCTGCAAGTATGGATTTTTTGCTGGGATGAGGAAGATTGGTGTATTTTGGTTTACGGTAATATCTGAATAAGTTTCCTGGGGAATTCGCACAGATACACAGTACAAAATCACAATGAAATTAATTCCGCATTTTCTGTTATTCTCAGTCTGAGCTAATACTGTGGCTGCCACACAAACCTTTCATGTAGACATGCTATTTTTCATAATTTACATTTTCCACAGGCTCAGTTGATAATTTTTTTAGCCAAATTATAGTTAAATGATATCATCCATTTTAAAGAGTTTCCAAAAGGGCCATTGCACACTATTCTGCCATAGCTGTAAAAGGTAATGACAGTATGACAACAAGTGAATAACCAAATAATACAGATATTATAGCCCTATTTTACAAATAGGTTTTGTCAGATATATCAGGCAGATATACTGGGAGATTGTCTCATCTGTTTAATTTTCAGTATTGAACTAAAAAGTTTTATGAAATAAAATATTAAAAGTATTAATACTAAGTACTAATGATATCAAGTGTTTGAAAATTATTGAGATGGTGATATTAAGGTCTTTTAGCTGCTAACACACTTTAAGTAGTTGTTCCAGCCACAGCCTTATCTGGAATTACAGTCTTGTCTAAAATTTAATTATATAAATGGAAAAAACCCTCTCCACAACAAACTCCCAAATGAAAACAAAGTTCAAATGACTAGAATGTAAAAGCCATCTTAAATAAAACATTTAAACAAGTGCACTACTACATAAGATGAATATAGAAGCACACTCCAATAAAATAATTCAGAAAAATCCTTCCCGGGCTTCTTAGATGATTAAGACTTTGGTATTTCCTTCATTACTTAAAATTATATCACTAGAATTCTTATTAGAACAATTACCTTTTCTGAGATACCTACTTAAGTATCTATATCTACCCTGAAGTAATTTCAGCTCTGGAAATCAGGTACTCACATTTTTAAATCTCCTGGAGAACATTGTGTATTAGGCCTTTTCAAACCAAGCTTATCTGACTACCAGCACAGAATTCAATAGAAATGCAGCTGGAGCATGAATCGCCAATCATTTACATAACAGCCCCAGTCAAAGAAGGCTTCAAAACATGACTCCTGCAGCCCATAGTGAATGACTGAATCTTCAGGCTCACAAGTTCATAGGTGGGAAAAGGAGACAGTATTGTGCGTTGACCTTGGCTGTTTGTCAGGTGCCCACCAAGCTGTTCTGTCACTTGCCCTCCTCAGCAGGACAGAAGGGGGGAAATACAATGAAAAAGCTTGTGGGTCGAGATAAGGACATTAAGATTACTTACACATTACTGTCACGGGCAAAATGGACTCAACTTGGGGAAGATTAATTTAGTTTATTGCCAATTAATAGGAGAGTAGGATAGTAAGAAATAAAACCAAAACTAAAACTACCTTCCTCCACCCCACCCTTCTTCCCAGGCTTGACTTCACTCCTGACTCTTCTACCTCCATCCCCTGAGTGGTGCAGAGGGATGGAGAATGGGGGTTGTGGTCAGCTCATAACACTTCTTTTCTGCCACTCTTTCTCCGCCACTCTTTCTCCTTATGCTGTTCCCCTGCTCCAGCAAGTGGTCCCTCCCATGGGAGATAGTCCTTCAGGAACTTCTCCAACGTGGGTCCTTCCCACAGGCTGCAGTTCTCCAAGAACTGATCCAGCATGGATCCCTTCCACTGGGTACAGGCCTTCAGGAAGGGACTACTCCAATGTGGGTCCCCCATAGGCCACAGTTCCTGCCAGAAGACCTGCTCTTGCGTGGGCTTCTCTCCATGGGCTACAGAGCCTGCCAGGAGGTTGCTGCTGCAGGGGCTCTCCATTGGCTGCAGCTTCCTTCAGGGCATATACACCTGCTCCAGCATGGTGTCCTCCATGGGCTGCAGGGTTGATATCTCCCACAGCATGGTTCTCCAAGGGCTGCAGGGGGATAACCTGCATCACCACGGTCTTCATCACAGGCTGCGGGGGAATCTTTGCTCTGGTACCTGGAGTACCTCCTCACCCTCCTTCTTCTTTCACATTGGTGTCGGCAGGGCTGTTTCCATCACATTTTTTACACTCGTCTCTCACACAGCTCCTGCTAGCATTTTCTACGCTTCCTTAAATATGTTACCACAGAGGCATAACCAGCATCTCTGTCTTAACTTAGGCCATCAGCAGGTCCATCTTGGAGCCAGCCTAAACTGTCTGTGTCTGACATGAGAGCAGCTCCTGCTGTATTCTCACAGAACCTACTCCTGCAGGCCCCCCACTACCAAAATCTTGCCACATAAACCCAGTACAGTCTCTAATGACCAAAGCTCCAAAATGTTGATGTTATAAAGAGAAGGGAAAAGTTGTGGTAATTTTCCTAATAAAGCAGAAACAACTAATAAATTATTCTTATGTGTAAATAACTCCCATCCTTCCTTTACAGGAGGCCTAAACTGCAGGTTGCAGTATTGTATAATGGTTTTCTCCGTCCCTCTGATTCTTACTTTCCTGGTTTTCCAATGGTCCTAAATAGTGGAATATGTCTTCCCAGAATGTTACAGGCTCATTACAAATTTTTCTTGGCATTTTAAACAACCTCACGCTTCTGTGATACTTAGACAGAACTCTCGTACTTCCTGTATGTGTGTTTTAACCCCTAGGATATCATTCAAAACACAGTGTTAGGAGACATCTGTGTTTGCTTCACCCAAAGTGTGTTTTAAGAGAAATTGCTAGTTTAGGAAATCTTACTCAGGTAAGCCCTTTCAAAATATGATTCTCACTTCTACAGAACTGCCCTATTGCAAGGGCTTATGCTGACACTAGAAGCAGAGGTCCAGCCTCACCCTTCTGATTTAATACAAGTTTCTCAACTTGATGGCTATTTTGTACTTGGTCTAGGAATTCATTTATTCAACATAAACTGACCTAACCTTCAGCATGGCTGAATTTTCTAGTAAATTTAAAATACTACAGTGTTAAGTAATGCGATATTTCCATCATTACTATATTTTGGGACCAAAAGCAGATTCCTTTCTTTTTTTTGGCCCGTGAATAGATTTAGTTCCTCTTCAGAGATCTTGAATGGTTGTGTGGCACATCTTAGGAAGTCAAACTGTGTTTCAGAGGTAGCAAGGTCTGGCTTCATCTTTCAACAACCTCTTATTTTTAATTCTGTTTTACTCCTTTTTCATTTTTATGCAGAGTAAATATAATTTTTGCCAATGCTAATAAATGTCATAGGTATTAAGTTGGTGTGACCAGGGTGTGTGGGCTTGTCTTGCCTTGAACTGGGGTAAGTTTCTGAAAGTGAACTAAGACCTATGTTTTTCGATAGTGTAACAGTCTATTGACCATATACAAGTTTAGGTGACTATGTTGGATAGAGAATGTGTAAATGTCAGAAGGGAGCATGAATTATACAGCTAATAGCATATGTTTTACAAGCATTTCCTTAGCTAACTTAAATTTTGGTCATTCAGTTAGTATATTTGAAAAATTATTGGAGAAAGCTGGTGAAATTGTTTGGCCTTGCAGAGAGCAAAAATTGACCAAATAAGAGGAAAACAATTTATATTGTCACAAGTCTCATAATTCTCAGAGATTTCAACAATGTTGGCAAAATCATTTTCTCTCATTTTTGGTTATCCGTGCAGCTAAACCCTTCAGACATTTGTTATGACTGATGATACAGTTTTGCTCTTATTATTAATGTTATTGAAACTAAATATCTAATGTCACATGCAAAATTTGTTTTTCAGAATCAATACATACAATTAAAAATATTCTACATAGGGATGTCTATTCATAACTTGATACGCTTTTATTTCTTGTCTGAGTCATGTAATCTAAGTATAGCAATCATTCTACTGCTGCCTGGTATCAGGCTACCTTACTCTTAGCATTATAATGGACTCAAAATTCTTAATTATTCTTAGAATCAATAGTATTATCTCAAGAACCCATTGCAGACCAATGATTGTTAAGTAGCACGCTTCCAGATTGGTCCTGATCATACAACACTTTTTGGAACTTCTGCACTTTTTATGACTTGAAATAAAATTACAACATGATATATATGAATGAATGCCATTAATATTGACTATTGCTCTGCTTATCTCCCAAACTGGCAATGACATACTGTGAGGGAGATGAGCGTGAAGCAATTAAATATTCCACATAATATATGTCTAATAAATACACCGTTTTTAATTATCACCATTAATCATTCTGCATAGATTTTCCACTTCATTCCAACAGTTTTCAGTTAAAGTTGTAAGAATTACAATTACTTTAAAATAGTAAACTTTATTCTACACCAAGCATTAGTTATACCAGCATTAGTTATGTCTAATTCTTAGGAAAAATAAGCTATGGCAGGTTTATGGGCTTTTATTTTATTTCCTCTCAGGTTTAAGTACGAACTGAGAAGTAAGGAAATTATTTAAGGACTAGGCATTAAGTAGCCACAATATGTGTGTACAGAGAAAGATATTTACTTGCTTACTTGCAGGCAGCAGGATCTGTGGGAAATTCAGTAAATGAATTTATAAGAGAAGGAAGTCTATTTGAAGGAAATCTTTACAATGTGATGGAAGAAACGTGGCTTAAATTTTGAACATTGAAATATGCTCAATTCATAATAGTTGTGGCTTTATTAGATTTGGACTCTGATGTGTTTTCCTTTTTTTTTTTTTTT
>VYZV01029303.1:0-19381 GCA_013401275.1 Pandion haliaetus | reverse complement strand
AATCTGACATTCTTAGATGTACATTTTGGTAAGATTTCTACCTTAAGATCAAAATACTTATGTATATGAAGTGTTTCAGATAGTATTTATGGAATGCAATTTCCCATTAGAAGAGAAATTCAGCTGATGTGATCTCTATTAAATTCCTATATAACATGCTCATTTTAGAATACTGTATTATGTTGTCTTTTTTTAATTTTTTGTACCATTTCATACTGTGAGCTTTAATGGGTTTTCAGAACATTCCTCTTCCTTTCCCTGCTAAGCAGAATCTGTGTTTACCGAAAGGTTTGCTTATGGGTTTTTCCTTCAGTGTTTCCAGCTGTGTCATAGTTTTGTAAATTATACCAAAGGTCATCAATATCTTTTGTTTGTTTGTTATCTGCTTTAAGTCTACAGACATTTAGTTTTAATATTTGGTTTTTGAAAGCCTGTTTTCCCTTCTTTATTTCCTGCTGTTTATGTGAGCAATTGAATAATATTTGAAATGAAAGCTGTTGAAATAATGGATGGGGTTTCTTCTACTTTTAATCTGTCAGTCTGAAAGTATTGTCTGTAACTCTGGCAATGTTCTGTGAACTTCAATATTCCTTAATAAATAGTACCAAATTCTTTGATTATCACTAGCAGTTCTTTAACTTTCTGTCCAAGTACTTTAGAAAAAATATTAAATATGCAGCCTCATCATCTGCAAAATAATTTGATGCCTTGTGTCTGGGGAGTTTGCTGGTGGAAGGAAGGGTTAGAAGGAAAAGGAAGGGAGAAGACACAGAAAAGCCAGAGTAAAATGTTAGTCCTGGTATGGATAATATAGCTTTGTGCTAAATTTGAATTTACTATAGTAAACATTTCTGGGACTTGAAATAGCAGAAAACAGTTCTTTTCTGCTTTTGAAGAGGCAACTAATGTAGAGAACCTCTATGACTTTTTTGGCTCTTGCTTACTTTTTAATTGAGAACACCCAGATATTCTCTAGTATTTAAAACTTGGAAAATGATGGAGTTGCTTGGATGGTTTCTCAAAGGTCTCCATTAAAAGTCTGGTATAGCTGATGCATTATTTCCTTTTCTCTGAAATAAAAATGAATGTGAAGCAATAATTTAACTTTCTATTTCATTCAGCAGATTGTTGAAAAAAAAATCTGATCATCAGATAAAATTTAAGCTATATCACAGTCAGATTCTTATTACTTTTACATCTAGCACGATTGAGTTTTTTCACCTTTAACAGGTCCACCACAACCGTTGCCTAAACATACTCACTTTTACAAAGCCATTTCCTGTCCTCAAAGCACAGTGAAAATTAGAATGTAACCCATGTCCTGAAACTTTGATGCCAATGGAAGTTTTCCTGCTAAGTTCAAAAATTCCAGACATGGTCACTAAGGAAAAAGGGAAAGGAAAAGCTCTTCTATGGCAATAATGTGTGTTTCCTCTTGACCTGAACATATTTAGAGCAATAACCTTTGTGATGAGAGGATTTGTAATCCATTATCAGTATTCTGAGTCATTCAATCCATTTGAAATATTTGATTACTTGCTTCTCATATAATATTTATGATACCTTCCTATATAACATTATCAGTATTCTAGATGCCAGTAAACATAAAGTCTTTTTTATTAATCATCTGCCAGTAATGCTTTTAATATTTAGCAATGAAGTTTAATTCTCTCTTTCACTAAAGTCTTAGGTAATCCCAGTCTACAATCAACACAAATACAAAGATAATCCAGAATGAAAAGTATCAACACTGCAAATATGCCACAGGAAGTACTCTTAAGGATAATTAAGGAGACGATTAGATAGGGAGGGAAGTAGAAAGAAAAAAATCTATTTTTTTTTAAAACATAAATTTTGTATTGTTTTTCACTGCTATGAAAATGTAATTTTTAATGGAAAACAAATGTAAGGAGAAAAGATGTTCTCTTTCCGCTCTGTTTGTAGTCTGTATTTCTGAAGCAAGCAAATTCCCAAGTGGTGTTTACAACAGCCCACCTACAAATCAGCAGAAGACCTAGATTTAAGAATGTAAGCCACTAACACTTCTCATTATATCAACTGATAAATAATACAGTCTTTAAATGAAATCAGAATACAGGAACAAATTTACCCATGGCTTGCAATGCCCAGGCTAAGTGCTCTATTAGCCTCATATTTAGGTGGAGCACTACCTCCTTCTACTGCAGTTAAAAGAAACTAGCTTTAGCTGGCTTCTCTGAAGACCTCAACTTCTTATATCTGCTCTCAGAATAGTTACTGAATTGGACAACTTTTAGCAGAACATTAATTTTTGAGGTCTCTGTGAGATCATGTATTAACCTTTAGACAGCTCAGCTATTTTAAGACTGTGAATGCTCTGAACTGTCTCAGAAAAACAGAGGCAGTTGTAGAGTGGGATATAAAACATCAGTAAAGTCAGAATTTTCAGCATTTCCAAGTTTAGGTGGGTGCTAGGAAAAGATTTCCATGGTGGGGTATTAAAAATATATTTCAGTGATGTCCTACATTAAGATAGCAATCCAAAAACTTAGTGCTCTGCTAAATCCGTTCTTTATTGATATCTCTAAGGCACTGAGACATGTATCAATCATCCCTAAACCTGCTTTTCAGATTTTATCTTTGTGAAGTCAAGTAAGCCTGCTCACAAATTACAAAATTTCTAATTTAAACCAAACATAAATTCTAGGGTTTTTTCCTCTTTAAAGACATTCTGTAAAGAAAGACTCCTGCTATATGCCAACCCAATACCATTTCAATTAACTGCAAGAAGAAATTAATTTATTCAGTCGTCACCTAAAATATTCTTTGTTTTCTTCAAACACAAAAGCCAAATGAGAGGATTCTAACTACTATTAAATTAAACCAAGTAAGCCTAGAGGTAACTAACACTAAAACAAACAACTGAGTTACTGTTTGAGCACAGGAAAGACATTTGAAATACCACTGAGAGAAATTTATTTCAAAGAATTTATTTGTGATACAGTGCGTAGATTGGCAACTACCTGCTGTCTAGGGATTACCAGAATAAATAAAGTATTTCAGGATTAAAGTCAGATTGGCTTTATGTGTTTCTCAATTCCACTTTCATTGCTGTAAAACTAAACTAAAATCACTGCAACAGCAACACAAAAGGAAAACAGTATAGCCAGTATTTTGTCACACCACAGCCAAACACTACAATCCAAACACCGTGTACAAATACAATGTGCATGTACAAATACAAGCACAGTAGACTCAAAAGAAACTCTATAGAGGGAGGGTACTTCTGGAAAAAATGGTGGGCAAAGAGCTCTACCCTAGGATTCAGGATAGGTTTATTAATTTACTTTTTTTAAAAAAAAGTTAAGCTTAAATAGAGTTAATGTATAGATTTTCTTTACAAAATGAACATTCTGGACGTTGTTTAAGGTAAATCCTATTGATTGAAAAAAAATGCCTAGTGAAGGTATGCAAATAAATTCATACAGAGTGCAAAAGGACTTTTGCTCTAGTCATTGTTTACTATTCTTGCAATTGTACCTTTTCCCAACACAGTAATACAGCTCTGCAGACAGCATTAGTTCAATCCATTTGAACAGAATTCAAGCACCCTCTATATAANNNAAAAAAAAAAAAAAAAAAAAAAGGTATACCTTAATGGATCTGTGATATCTAGTACTGTCTATCTTAAATAAAGCTTCTCTTCTTCACAAGCCTAAAAGTACTATAATCAACTATTTATTGTGGGTTGTTGGTCTACCAGGTTCTGGAGAAAAAGCAATTTCATTTCTGACTGGGGAAACCAGTAACGGATGTGCTTTCCAGCGGTGTGACTCTTTCAGTCCTAACATATGCCCTCTTCTGCATGCAGGTATATTGCTTTCTGGAAACTGAAATAAGGAAAGCAAAGTTTTTTGTGAGCAAACATGGAGTTAAGTCTGAGTTTAAAAATGAGACAATTAGAGATACTACACTGAAATCATTATGTTTCTGTCCTTCTTCAATACATCAAAGAGAAAACCAAAACCAAAACACTTCTTACAACTGAGAAAAATTACTGAACATCTAGTTCCCATGACTGTTAGCAGCCCACGTCGCTGGGTCCTGTTGACTTGGTCTGACCTGTGGACACTTACGTAGAAAGTTCCAATCTAGAGATCTTTCCTTTTTAAGAACATACTTGGTTCTGTACAGATGTATGGGAGATTGCTCCAAGTGAAGCAGGCAATATATATGGTTCAACACAGCCTTGTAATATCAAACTATGTGTTAAGTAAAAAAAAAAAAAGCAAATGAAATTCAGCTTACTAGGAAAATATATTTCTTTTCTTGATGAGTAACTGTGTCATAATCATACAACAGAACCAAAACAGACTACTAATAAATAAAATATTATGCTATGGGTCTTTAACTTCCATTTAAAGCCTCACACTTTTGTGTTGTTCTTGTCTCCCTGTATGAAAACAAAATGTATTGCACATTGATGAATTGTGTAAAAAGATTCTCATAACTCTTTCTTAGGAACATCACTCTGAAATTCATCTTATTTACTGTGCAAATATATCATACAAATGCATGTTACACTCCTATTTTTATACTTCTATCATTATTGTGATAATTTTTTTGCATCAGAATATAATTATGCTCTTATTTAGATGCATGTTTTAAATCTACAGTTGTTACAAAGGTTTAAATCCTTGCCTCAATTTGAATTGCATAGCCTCTAGTTCATTTATATTTTTGAAGGAATTTATTTTATAAAGTCTATAGTGAGCTAATATGATATGCATGGAAAATGAATTTGTTCATTCAAGTAGAATTTTCTGCTGGGTTGAGCCCTTTATTTTTCACTGAGTTAACCTCCCATTAAAATAGAACATCTGAAAACCAGCCAGCAATTCTGTAAGGCCAACATCAAATATATTTAGAGAGCTCAATACCAGAAAACCCCAATCAAAACAAACCAAAAAGCCACAGTTCTGCATTATTTCTTCTTACATGTCTAATTTTTAAACTGTACAACTGATACTGAATCTACTTTAGGAGAAGCCTGAACAGGTTACCACATATTTTAAAGATGACTGATACACAACACCAAGTGCTACATGAAAGGAACATACACAACTGAGATACAGTTAAAACTTTGCCTTTAATGTATTTAGCAGTATTTGCATTTTTTATTAAAAGAAAAAGAAAAAGACAAAAATAAGATTAACTTACAAATTAGTAACCCAACAGTAGAAAACACAGATATTATATTTTGCTTTTGCTTTTAAACAGATTGCTTCCAGAGCTCCAGATTCATTTTACCTAATTTATGTACATAACCTTAATCTGTTACTTCTGAGTCTAGTCAACACCGTAGGAATTTGTGTTGTCCATGAAGAAAAATAGATGTCTTCAATAAACAGATATATATATATCAACTTCTGGAAGTACTTGCCACCCTATATTTATATTTTAACAAAAAGACAATAAAATCTTTAGTCATACCATGTAACTGCCTAAGTTTAGGACAATAAATGCATTTTTAGTGAAGTTTCTAGGGTAATCGTTACCTGCCCACCAGCATGCATTAAATGCAGGAATTGTAGCCATGAAGGAGTAATTACTTGCCAATCCCAGTTTATTGCTCGTAACTTTCATAACCTTATAAGAACTGTAAGAAAATGAAATATCTTTTCAGGAAATTGTCTTCTCTCTTTCTTCCTACTGGATATTAAGGAAAATAAAAAATCTTGTCACAGCAACCAGTACCTAGGCCACCAACTAATTTTTCAGGACTCCGCTGAACTCTTACTGAACCCTTCAATGACTATGGATAAGGAAGAGGGAACAGGTTTCAGCCCCAGCTGTAGAGGGGCTGGAAGGTGTTTTCAGAACTACATATGAGAATTGAGGACCTTGATTCTATGAGAAATTACATTTTGGGTACTTGTACACCTTTTTTGGATCTAAGTTCTTGTCGTGGTTTCAGCTCAGCTGGTAACAAAGCACCACAAAGCCACTCACCCCCCACCCCCGCGCCTGGCCACGTTGAGATGAGGAGAAAATACAAAGGCAGGCTCGTGGGTCGAGACAAGGACTGGGAGGGATCACTCCCCACTTATGGTCACGGGCAAAAGACAGGCTCAACTTGGGGAAGAAACAAAATCCATTTCATTTACTACAAATCAAATCAAAAACAAAACACAAGGGTATTAGGATAGGGAAACCAAACGTCAGAACACCTCCCCCTACCCCTCCCGCCTTCCCGGCTCATCTCCATTCCCGGTGCTTTCTACCTCCTCCCCCTGGCGGCGCAGGGGAACAGGGGATGGGGGTTGAGTCAGCTCGCCACACATCGTCTCTGCCGCTCCTTTCCTCAGGGGGAAGATTCCTCACTCATCCCCTGCTCCACCGTGGGGTCCCTCCCACGGGAGACAGTCCTTCACGAACTTCTCCAACATGGATCCTTTCCGCGGGCTTCAGTTCCTCACAAACTTCCCTGGCACGGGTCCTTTCCGTGGGCTATTCTTCAGTCACACACTGCTCCAGCGCAGTTTTTACCATGGAGTTACGGCCATCTTCGGGAGCCTCCGCTCCACAGTTCACCTCCAGGGGCTGCAGGGGGACAGCCTGCCTTCTCACCACGGGCTGCAGAGCCATCAGCCTCCTCAGGCGCCCCCTCCTCCCCCTCCTTCTTCACTGACTCCAGTATCGGCAGCGATGTTCCTCTCACGTTTCCCAACCCCCACACTACCGGTCCCCCTTCTTAAACATGTTCTCCCAGAGGCACTACCACTGTCACTGCCCTCCCAGAGGCGGGTCTGACATTTTGGCGCCAGGGACCTTCTAGCAGCTTCTTAAAGGGGCCGCTTCTGCAGCCCCACTCCCCTGCCACACAAACCCATAACAATACTGTGGCTTCATTTATTGCATTCCAATGCCCCCCAAACCTAAAATAACTGCAACAAACTGTGGTGGGTCTTGTTGTTGTTTCTTTTTTGGTGGGGGGAGTGGGTGCCGGTAGTGCAGGGTTGTGTGCATGTTTGTATTTCTTGTTCTAGCAGGATCTGAAATGGCTTGAACATGCCTCTGAAAGCTCCTTGCGAAGTGTCCTGGCTCTGCAATCTGGTCTTTGCAAAGGCAACGCCTACTCTTCTGCAGAGTGGCACTTTGTTAATGGAAACTCCAAAAAGTCCTCTATATCAAGCTTGCTCTAAGTGAGCATCCAATTTCAGCATCCAGGATTAAATTTGCACCCCCTAAAAGGTTCAGAAAGATCAGATGGCATTCTTTATTGTTAATGAGTTTCTGAATGACACCATTTTTATGGCTTATCCATCATGTCTGTTTTCAAAATACTAAGTTCTCTTTTTGTCCTCATAACTTGGTTGCAGCCTGTAGCACTAGTTAAGGCTTGAGCTATAAAATCTTCCACCTGTTTCCAGGCACTATATTAATAAAAATAATAAATAATAATAAGGAAAAGCAGCAAAGCTGAGTTAGGCCGAAGACTTTTGAAATTTGTGTTCATTGGTGATCACTGGAAAAGAGCTCAGAACTGCAGTAGGATCTCTTTATGCAAAAGTAGAAGTACGAAATATTATGGTATCACCTGAACTGGATTAGGGCAAACAAGAAAGTACAACAAAGTAAAAAGACTGTTCAACCACTCGTTTGTTAATGCAGTACAGTTGCAGTGTAGAATAATGCCACAACTAGCATGAGGTTAAAAAAAACCAAAACAAAATTAAATATGCTTTATTGATTCCAAACTAAATTATGATCACAATTAATTAAAGTAGAAACCCTATATGTCAGAGGAGGGGACTTGGCTTCCAGTTACTTATGGAAAATAGCGCTGGAGCAAGGTGTAGACATCTCGTCAGACTATCTCTGGAGCAAACCTAAAGTTAATTTCTTTTCCTTCTGATTTAGAGGCCTTTAAGGAAATATGGTCGGTATAGCAAATTCCACTGACTTCACTGAAACCTACACATACAAAAATAGTTCAGATTAAGAGGTCAATGGAGAAAGGGGAAAGTCGTCAAAAATTAATACCTGTTTCAAAAAATGTAAAAACAAATGTCACAAACCCATTAGAACATCAAAATATTTCTAATGAACTGTCCTGATCCTGCAAAACGATCTATTTTCTTAATGTTTATATTCTCCATTGTTTCCTTGATTTTTTTTGTTATGGACTTAGGAATTTTTGAATGGAGGCTTAGGAAAACTTAAGTGTCTTCAGTTGAAGAATCCACAAGAATTTGTGTCATTTTAGAGAAAACTGAAAAATTTAAGCATAGTTTCCGGTACTAAGAATTTTGTCCTAAATTTTAATTTAGACTCTTTAGTTCTCTTCTGTTCCAGTCCATATAATTATACCTGTTTTCCTATTTTTAATGAGCCTTCTTTAGAAAAATTGTCAATGCAAAGGAATTAAAAAAAAAAATTCTATTCAGAAGTTGCATAGCATAGGAAGATTCATATCCATGAAGTTTACTTCTAAGCTTCTCTTCCTAAGCTAAACTCCTGTTTATGGTTCTTGAACCATGTATTTTGAATTATATACATCCTACCATCCTTCTCAATTACTTTCTTTATCAGATAATCATTGCTTCTCAGCACTTAACTTTAAAAAGATTAATTTTTGTATTAACTCTGTAACTTATCTTGTTGCAGAAATGAGTGTGCAAACCATCCACTCTGTGCAGAAGCTGCAGTGTTGAAAGAAGTGTGTTCTTACTAAAATGGAAATTATTTTTAAAACATTCCTAGATGTGCTAAGAGAAATGTGGCATTCAGATTTCAATATGTCTAGCAAGGGATTTGAAATGAGTGCTGATATTGCCAAACACCTGCTTGCAGGTGTGAGAGAACACTGGGCAACCTGGAGACATTTAAATAATCTCTGACCTGGCAAAAAAACCCTCAAAGAAACAGACACAAAACCAAACAAACAAATAACACCAACCAATAACAAAAAAACCAAGGCAAAATATGAAAATAGGTTTATCCAGATAAAAAGACACAGAACACAGACATGCCACATCATTGGCCTGTACACCTTTTTGAAGAAACATGAAGTACCAAGGGCACACAATACTACAGCTGATGCCAGTTTTGTGGGGAAAGAAAATGTTTGTAGAAGTACATTAAACAAAAGCCTTGACTTTTCCAATCTTTTACAGAATCACAGAATGGTTGAGGTTAGACATGACCTCTGAAGGTCATCTTGCCCAGTCCTCCTGCTCAAGAAGGAGCACCTAGAGCTAGTTGCCTAGAACCGTGTCTAGACAGATTTTAGTATCTTTAAGGATGGAGACTCCACAACGTCCCTGGGCAACTTGTTCCAGTGCTCAGTCACCCTCAGTAAAAAAAGTGTTTCCTGATGTTCAGAGGGAACCTCCTGTGTTTTACGTTGTACCCATTCCCTCTTGGGCACAACTAAAAAGAGCCTGGCTCCATCCTGTTTGCACCCTCCTTTCTGGTATTTATATACATTAATAAGATCCCCCTGAGCCTTCTCTCCAGGATGAACAGTCCCAGCTCTCTCAGCCTTTCCTCATATGTGGAGTGCTCCAGTCCCTTTCTACTGTGAGCCCACAGGTTATAGTGTTTTTGTTAAGGAATGAATTATGTATATGCTCAAAATAGTATTTTAAAGTACTTTTGACCACCTAGATGATTTAGATCTTCAATATAAAGAAAATCCACTCCAGCAAGGAACTTATACTTAACAAGAAAATTTAAAAAAATCTTTTATATCACAGGTATATCAATTATAAGTGGCAAATCTGTCACCACGTAAGACAGATTTCTTATTTTTATAGAAGAAATAATCTTTTAAAGCTGATTTCATGAGGTCTCATAATTTTAAAAAGTGGTAGCACTCAATGTACATTTAACAGGTAATTCTGTTTTGTGAGTATGGAACAATGGACAAATGCTAGAACTAATCTGAACTGCAATTTGGTCAGAGTTGGGCTTCTCTGGAGTAAGTACAGTAGCTCAGATATGTATTTTGAACTCCTCCCTCAATAACTACCTGACTATACAGTGATGGTGTGAAATCTCAGTTCCACTGGCAACATTCCTACTAACCTCAGTAGGGTCATAATGTCATCATCAAGTTTTTGTTAGGGCTTAATTTTGGTTTGGATTGTTTGGGGTTTTTTTTCACAGGAGTTTAATTCCACACTTCTAATTTGCTTTACCTGTAGGTATTACTACCCCTGAAATCAGGCATTTATTATGAATATCTTCAAAACCGGGAATCCTAAATTATAGGTTAGACTTTTTGAAAACAAGGCTATAAATAATCCCTGCTTCAGTATATTTTAAAAAACTCAGATACAATATTGCATTCTACTTTGGAAAAGTTACTACACGAAAGAAAATTTGGTATGATGACTTTTATTATACACTTGGTACAATGGAGTTTTTGCATAGTCATCTGGGTTTATGTCATGAAACAACTTCTTTTTCTCTTCCCCTTTAAAACTATCTTTTGAGCTTTCACCTTCTTCCGAAATCCTATAATAACAAATTAAAGAAAGAAATCAATGAAATATGATAGTGAAGGTTTCTCCCTGAGAAATAAGATAAACAACTGTGTAGGTACTCAGCAGGACATTAGGGGAAAAAAAGCAGTAAAATCAATTGTAACCAATCTCACCCCCACTTTTTAACATCTAAGTATGCACGCTGGCTAACATCACAGCTTTTTGGTACAATATGGTCTTCAAAATACTGCTTATACTTTGATCACAAAGGATACTTACACAATCAATTTTTTCAGATAAATGAACATGCCTTGCTTATACACACTCCAAGGTGAACCAAAGAAAATGACATCCATAAAGACTAAGCTGCCCAGATGGTCCATCGTCATTAATTAAGTGGCAAACACAGAAGTATCTCTGATGCTGCCAACAAAACTGGCTACAGAATCTGCCATGGGCTCAAATTTAGATTGCTGGAGGAAAATCTTCTGCAGATTGGCATCAGTGTCTTGTGATGCTCATCTGAAAAGCAGACAGAAGTACATTTCACAAGCTACATCTGAAAATGAAAACATGAGTAAAGGAAGTGCTGTTTGAACACATTGCTATTAATAGATATGAGTTTGTCATGCCTGTGCTGCCAGGGTAAATCCAGACCAGAGCAGTAGTGACCAAAGCAGACCAGCAGCTGTCAGCTGCTCTCCATGTGAAACGAGCCAGTAGTCTCAGTCTCCATCTATTTCTTGAACTTGTGTGAAGAAGCTGATATTCTTTTCATAAGACTTGCAGTGAAAGAGTTGAATGAACGTGTGAACTCTGCTACCTATCCATTCCTCAAGACAGTCCTTCCAGTGAAAGAGCAGTAGGGTTACGTGTTGAAGTTTTTACCTTTGCAGCCAGCACTGAGAGACGATCCTGCTCCCTAGAGCTGTCAGACGAACATGAAGCTGTGTCTTCTCTGTTTCTCTGCCCTTACAATTTCCAATTTTCATTGACTCCTTCTGCCTTCTCTGCCCACCCCTACTTTACCCATACTGTCCTGCAAATTCTCACCCTTCCTGATCCAACCTGTATCCAAAGGGGGAAATGATCTGCATTACTTCAGGGTCCTTCACTGCTAAAAACTCGAGCATAATGTTCTATTATTTGTTATTAAAAGAAATAAAAGCAAGTTTTTGGAGGTATGTTTCAAATAAACTTTAACTATTTGCAATATTTTTTTTCCCTGAAAATATGCCTGCTTTTCCAAGTCATGCAATTCCATTGTTAATAAGAAAGCTGAAAAAAATAGATTGCTACACTTCCAAATGTAGATCTACCCAACCTTTGTTAATTTAGTACAATTACCGAATTTGCACTTTGACTCAGATTCATGGATAAAACCACTAAAAATTTTTTAGGCAAGAGAGAAGACATGTGAACTGGTTAATTAGGGATTCCTCCTTTGAAATTTGTTTCACATAAAACAGCAGCAATCATGAATATTTTAAAAGCAAGAACTCTTTAGGCTTCTTTAAATATTAATGTAGCAAAGAGACAACATTAAATATCAGTTAAGAACATACAATCCTTCAAGTATTAAGATATGAAACTACAAGAAAACCAAACCAAAAACACTGATATGAAATAGTTCCTAATTTCTCATATTTTGCCTTTTAATTTCTTGCATATTCAATCAGATGTTAATTATTTTTGTCTAAATCTTTTCCCTAGAAACTGCTTGTTTCTCAAGGATTTGTTCTATTATGTAATCTTACAGAAATTAGTTGGAAAGACCAAAAAAACACATAAGGCTGAAGGTCTGAGACCAAATCACCCTTTCAATTAAGTTCTTATGGAGTCGCTGGAAAAAAAGTATGGAACAGGCCATAACTCTTTCAAAACCAAAACAGCTTAAACCACTTAATTTTGGTCATTAATTTGAATGAGAGAATGACTTCAAGATTCTAATCTTGGAAAATGGAAAACCATCAATGATCAGTATTCACCAAAGCTCTTCAAGGAGTGCAAAATCAGTCAGTGTCCTGTTGCAACAGAGGTATGCTCACCAAGAGTTCAGATGGATACTGTTGTTCTTGAGTTAGAAAAATATGCTTCCACACTTTCCACTACTGCTGTGTCTGGGGTAACTCATGTAGGCAACGCACATGTTCTCCAGAAAAACACAGTATTAGCTACAATACTAAAAGAAACAAATAAGCCCCAGAACAGCATCAAAAAAATAATCTTCTCCCATTGAAAGTGCAGCTGTACATGGAGTTTCGACTGTTCCCAAAAGGCAATCTTTTATATATGGCACTTTTTCAACTTCAGCTTGGATGATCCAGGGAAAGCTATTTGCTCTATTTACAATAGAAGAGTGAATACTCACAAACCTGGAGCCTATTTTGACACATCTGCACTTAGTTTTCATCCGCAAGTACTGTAGCCAATGTATTCTAGTGATTGCAGCCAAAATAAAATTTAAAAAAAAACTTAACAGGGAAGCCACTGATACTATTAGACACCATACATCATTCTACATTACATTTTTTCTTCCTTTTCTTTCACTTCCCTGTGGAACAAGAGGCAATTTAAAGTCAGTAACAACTACATAACTTGCATACAGATCTATACTTTGTATTTATTTTGTCCAATGCCAAACCTCAGTTATCACAGTTGGGAAAAAAGGTTAGACTCTTTTTCAGATAAAATATGCTTTCACCTGATAAAACCTAATTCAAGTAGAATATGAATTACCAGAGGAAGGACTGCTAAAACAGGGATTGACACAGGTGATATTCAGGCTCAAGTAAATGATACAGATCAAAACTTGAACTGTGCAGAATATTATCTTTTTCAGTTCTGAACATACCACACCTCCAAGCACAAATTATTAATAATCCTTTAAAAATTAAATAATACTAAATTTAATTTGATATATAATAATTTATTTTTATTGGTTTTCTTTTCTTTTTTTTTAAAGTTTAGAAAACCTTCCAAGCAAAACAACATTAAATAAAACCAGAAAAATAATTTGTTTTGATTACTTGGTTATTTTACTAAAGTCCTCTGTCTGGGAATGTTGAATTCTCAGCACTATACACCATACTATGACTTTGCAGGTCCTCCAGCAGGTAACCAGAGAGAATCACTAACCCAGCAGTGAAAGCATTCATTTGGAGACTGTTTTAAAATGAGCAGCAATGCATTGACCAGACACATGACTTTACCTGAGAAGCAGTAAGCACCTCTGATTTTTTCCTTGTTTTTTTTTTTTTCACCTTGGTTACTGTTCTAAATGGATGAAATATCTTAGTGAGAATTTTTATTTGTTTGCTTGCTTACATTTACGTTTATGCATCTTTAAATTAAATAGAACTTTTTTTTCTAAACAGCCATTTTTCAATGATGTGAAAAAGTTTGGTCCTTATAGATAGTTGATAGTGCTCTTATATAACCATTCAATTCTTAGGAGAGTATGCATCTCTGCAATTCATTTTAGAAATTCCTTGAAATCCCCCAGTGGTAATTAAAAATCTCTGAGGCATATGGGTGCATACCAGATTGATTATTTTCATATGTTTTGTCTTTCATTTTTCTGTCATACTCTTAATTTGCACCTCAATATCATCAAGGCGGTAATGGTCAGCACAGAGCAGAATGGGAATCAAGAAACAGCTCTTCACTCAGCAGAGAGAATTTTAAACAGGAAGGGAATCAGGATGTTTGTAAAGACACTCCTGTTTATGTAGTAATTCATCATTTCAATATTGTCTTGTTTTCTAAACTCATATAAGATATGGACCCACCAATAATCCATGCAGCATGAATTCAGCATGTTTCCTGGAATGTCAAAAAATATTGTCATTGAACCGAGAAGGAATAACTTTCGAGGTTCCTTCCAAAAAAATTGCAGTACAATGCTGATGAGATATGAGTAATGTATGCTGATTGGTGTGGCGATGTACAAAGGCTAATAAACCCTTCACTGCTGGGCTGCACAACATATGGCAAATGAAGCCATTTCTTTGGCTTGCTGCACTGCAGGGCATTCACAGAGCAATTTGCTTGGCCTGGGCTTGTGCTGGTTGAGAGGGGCAGTGAGAATTTACAGCTGCTGTTCCTTTCCTTGCATGTACTTGGCAGAGAGCTTCAAAGGGACCTGTCTGACAAAACCATATATAGAATAAAAATGTAATATGGAGATGTAAGAGGGAAGTGGAAGGTAGATGGAAGAGGGGTAAAGTTATGGTAGAAAAGGAGCAAGGTAGGAGCCACAGGAACCTGCTATTAAAAAAAAAAAAAATTAAAAATCAAAGTTTTAGAAGCTCAGCCACTTGTTTGAATTGCTCCCCCGTGTGTCAGCTGATGGGAGGCTGCCAACATGTGTAGTAATGCTACACGGCTCCCACCCCAAGTTCTGCACCCTAATGCTCTCAGTAGGCCAGGGGTGTGCTTGGAAGCTGTGTGAGAAGAAAGCCTTGCTCTCTCCCAGCTCCTTTACTCACCCGGCACATCTTGGCCATTGTTTACCTCACCTTTTTGATCCAGACACCTTTGCTGAAGCAAATGCTCTCTGGCTCTTGATATCACTTTGGCTATCAGTAACACTATGGAGCTCAAACAAGGGTTTTCTAATAAGATTTTTTTTTTCTCCTCGTCAAGTTAAATTTATGGTTGAAGAGAAAATTGGGATTGTGTCGGACTGAGGACATGGGGAGGTGAGGGGTAGGAATCGTTGGCATTCGTACCTTAATCCAGCTTTCATTCCCAAATTGGATCCTGAGATGTGTCCTCCTTTGCTTCTATAGAGTTAATGTGTTTGTTGTTTTGGGTTTTGGTTTTTTTTCTCAGAGGTTATTTTCTTTTACTTGTGTGCTGCTTAATGGAAATGCATCAAATTCTTAGCAGAGGTAGTCAGTAAATAAAACAAAGGTCTAAATGCTAATATGAATAATGAAATTTCCATGGTGGCACACACAGGAAAGAATAGAAATTGCTAAGGTATAAGGAAATAAATTATATTTCATTAAAATCTCCCTAGTGAACAGACACTAGGTACAAATATATTTTCTAAAATTTATCAGTGTATATTTTCATTCATGAACAAAAGCTTAAAATGCTAGTTTTATATTCATGTGTATATAAAAGTGTATCTGGAAGCACTCTTTATTACACAAAGTCATTTAGTTGCAAAGGAGAATAAGCATATTATTCAGGAAATGAACAAGCACATACAGAATTTGTTTACTTTGAAAGTCAACTGTAGATCTATCCTAGCTTTATGTTATTGTCAGATATACTTAGTTTATTTCTCATATACAACACAAATGCAGGTGAGTAATGCTCCTTTTAAATGAAAAAGAAAAAAATTAAAAGAAAAAAATAAAAGCACCTTGCAATGTGAGCATCTGAATTTGTAGTTTACTGATTTATCTTGGGAGTACATTTGGGGGGTTTTATCTCCTGCTCTGTGGGTTGAGCTGAAAGATGTTTAAGTTGACAAAAAAGGCACTGAGACTTTATTTTATGTAATTTTAGTTTTTTAAATATTCAAATATGTATTTACAGATTATCCACTTAGACATTCCCTATCTTGCAATTTCAGCTCCTCTTGTTGTGAGTGGGAAGGAGATTGAGAACTGGAATTGCGAGGAGAAAACAAAAAACTTTTTTGCACTTTTATTAGCTCAACCTTTTCTACTTTGCTCTTTCCCAGGATATTAGGAAGAGAAAGATGTCTGACTTGAGTACAGTGGGAAGAGAGCCAGACTGGAATGGGAGGAAAAACAGAGATAAGAATGAAGAATCAGGGTTGAAGCAGAGATGGTGCCTGGGAATGAGGGAGGGGGAGTCTGGGAATTCAAATCTAAGAGGGAAATTGTGAAAAAAAACACTGAGGTAGTTGGATAGGGAAGAGAGCCCAACTTTGAATAAGAATTTGGGGAGAATGTCAAGATTAGAATGGTACAACTGGGAGTTATGTGCAGAAAGTCTTAAAATAAGTTAATCTGATAATGTGATCATATGCACCATGATAAATGAGACTATATTAGCAAAGACGAGGATACAAGCACATTACTCAAGCTTAAACTGAACAAGTTACAAGCCATCAGCCAAGATGAAGTAATTTTCTGTATGTTTGCTCTTCACAGTTTTGTCAGGTAGAACATATAAGCTTATTGGAAAAAATAACACTTCTCAAACTTACTTTGATAATTTTGTATAAATGCATTTAATTTAATTATAAAAAATCACTTCTACAAAATATTTAGATATAATTGATCAGGATTTTGTCAGAAAAAATGTTTTATTCTAATTTTTGACAGTTTTACATGTATTTCTAAATTTCAAGAGATGAAAATTACACAGCAAGTAGGGAACACATAAAATGTGCTCGCTTCCAATCTACTTGCTCAAATTTGCTCTAAATCTTTTCCATTTCTGAGTAAAATATCAAAACACCCAAATAAAAATTAGTCTCTATTGCAATGAGTACCTGTATGTCTTTCCAACAAAATTGAAAAGCATTTTTATCTCTTCTTGGCCCTTTTAATTTTAGTTTTCTTGCAAGTTTTTATATAAGCTTTACTAAATATTATAAAAGCTTTATAAAGTTATTCTTATATTTTTCAAGAAATTGGTCCCAGAAATGTGTTGTTTAAAATTAGTCTTAAAGAATCTGACTGATCATGAGCTCATTCAGCAAAGAACGTCAGCAAATAAGGAGTCCTATAAACTTCAATATAATTGTGAGCTTGAAGTTAAAGCTCATACTTAAGGACTTGGCCGACCAGTTTCATAATCTTCAGAATATTGCTAAATAAAGGTCAAAATTAGTTAAGCACTGACTAACTTTATTGAGGTCACTCAGATGTAAACTAAAAAAAAGTGCTCTGTGGAAGGGAGATGTTTGGTTACTAACTTTTTCCACTACCTTCTGGATTTTGTTTCAGGCTCAAAAGGCATCACTGGGTTCTCACCCAGTTATGTGTGTATTACACACGACTAGTATTTTTCTGGACTCTGCCGAAGTTGCTAAGAATAGAACATTCAGTTTGGGGCCTTTTTAATGAATTCTCACTGAAAAGTCCTCAAAATTTCTAAATTGTACGGGCCTTTCTTCATGTCATCAGCAGATTATTGTCCTTAACACATTCCTTTAGTTTTAAAGTATAATTATATTTTATACTGATTTTTGTTGCTGGTATTTCTTGGTTTTCTGTTGTTTTGGTAAGTAGGTCAACAAAAAAAAAGGGATTATCAAGCCAATACAGATCAGTTATCCATTAGTCTGATCCCTGAGGCTATTTTAATACTTTACACAGTGTATGCAGATAGAAGTTGTCCAGTAGAACACTGTGACAGTAATCAGAGGTGCCTTTTGAGTTAGACACAGAGTGGAAGATATGTCAGAACTGTGAACTTGAGAATTAGTTCTAGACTAATTCTAGAGTTCTAGGTTGATCTAGACTGATGCTACAGAAAATGAACATTCATCTATAAATGAAATCAGTATAATAAAAAAATTTAAAACCTACTTTTCATTTACACTCTGATGCAGCACATCTCAAATACAGGTTTTCAAAAAATTTCCACTGTTAAAAAGCTGAGGTTCTCAACTTCCCAATTATGATGTAAATTATAATAAAAAATAACTCCTTTATATCATGCATCCTGTGATAATACATCTTTGTTTTCAAGCTGAAATAATAGAAAAGGTAGCCAGTACCACAACTTTTTCCTTTTATACTTTGTTTTATTGAGAATGAAATACATTTCATTTTTTATTTTTTCCCTGTCTTTTGTATTCAGAAAACATTTAGAAAATGACACATCTGAACAGTGGAGCCTGCTCCAGGAATGACTCACTTCTTTGCATTGCACTTCTCCCAGGTAAATTACCTTTAACAGCACTAAAAATGAGAAGAACTGGTTTGACAAGTTGTGAGCATGTAAGCTTGCCAGTGTATTAGGAATCTGATCTACTTACTACCTTTAAAGGAAATAGGTACTGTTTTCCATTACTTCAAATGGCATATTCCTCAGAAACTATTCTTAAGGGAAATCTACTGTAATCTCATAAAATGCCTTTTGGTCAATTCCCGACCAGGGGCTGAAAAAGAATAGTTATTCACAGGCAGTACTTCAAGGTAGGATATCAAACCAGAGGCTCAGGCCTGAACTCAGCTAATAGCACTTTGAAAGGAGTAGTTTTTGCTGAAAGCGATTCTCAGAAGGCTAGGTTTCAGAAATTATTTTAATTTTCATTTGGAATTATTTGTGCTTCTTTTACAAAGAAAATGTTCTCTCATTTCCACAGTGATCATACTCATGTTGCTCTGAAAGCATCAATTTACTAAAATTCCCACCCAAGGCAGCTGTACCTCTGTCCAAGGAGAACTCAGTATAGTACCCATTTTGCCACCATGCTTCATTGGCAATAAAGTATATAAACTGAAAAATCCAGATTCATGGTCATAGCATTTGTCAATTTATTCCTCACTTTCAGTGATCATTCAAGCGAAGACTGACAATAAGTTTCATCTTTAGAAAAAGATTTGAGTTCAGCAGGCTTAAAAGACCATATAGCATTTAGCTTCAAGATTGTACTGCGTAATTCAAAATTTCGCCAAAACATAAATATTGGAGAAGTAATACCTCCCCAGAAAAAATACGGTATAGACAGATTTCTCCCCTGAGAATATTTTCATCTGTGTCAGGGTTTGAAGTTCTTGGGTAAGGTTTGTGGTCCAGGTTTGTGGTCAGGTTTAGATTTAAGCCCTTTAGAGTTAAGGTTGGGAGAGAGAAAAAGCCTGCAGCTCCAGTTGGTATGGGACTGCCAAGCGGGAGTTATACTGCAGGGAGATTTATCCCTGGAGAACATTTTCATGTCGGCTGTCCTGGGTTCAGCTGGGATAGAGTTA
>VYZV01029262.1:2330-16303 GCA_013401275.1 Pandion haliaetus | reverse complement strand
CCCCTCCCCTGCTACCAAAAAAAAAAACCCAGGCCACACAAACCCATAACAGTATCTGTATACACATAAAATAAATGCATTTTAATAAAAAGAACTCTTCCATAACTAAAGTACTCAAGAGGAAGTGATGTTTCTGTGATAAATGACAGACTGACCCAACAAGACTTGATGTGGCCATGTTGTTGCTCTACTACTGTGAACTACTTGATTTGTACATATGAAAAAGTGATTTATCTGTGGCAGCTTGGTCTTTCTACTTCAAAGTTGTTATTCACCTATATCCCTGTATATAGATTTAGAAGTATTCCAGGCCCTCAATAGCTTTAAACAAGTGCTATTACTCGCACACAGATGAACTGAAAGATGATGCCACTTTTCTTGTAGGTGGTTAGTTTGACAGTGACTGTGCCTGAAGACTCAAAGCAACTGTATGATTATGAAAAATAATAGAACTGGCATCCAGAGCACTCTCAGTTGTAATCCAAGATCAGCCAAGTGACCAGAAGGAGTTAGATGACAGTTTAATTTCAGGAGAACAGACGTTCACAGCACAAAACCATTACCAAAACTTATAGCAATGTGATTCATCTGAAAAGGGTGAAGGACTTAATGGATTTGGAACTTGTACTACCTCTAGGTCAAGCCAAAAGAGCCCTGAGGAGAAGCTTGAGCTGTCATGGGGGATAGGAGACTTTGATCTCCAGGGCTGTATCAATCTTCAATCAGCACTGAATTAACAAGAACAATTCAGAAGCAAAGTGAAGGCTTTGGGGCTCTTATCGCAGCCAGTCCTCTGTGACCTTCACAAAAAAAAATCTAGGCTGAAAAAAAGAAATGTTGTGTAACAAATGCTGCACGACGAAAAGTGATGCAATAGCTAAACTTTAGAGGACAGCACAGACCTCTGGATCCTGATGAAAGGGAACCCAATTAAAAATAGCCAGGGGACACCCAATGGAGTAGATGGGCAGCTGATGACCTCAGCTGCTCTTGACAGTAAATGTCATTATTTGCTAACAGAAAAGATCAGATATCCCTGCTGAGTTTCTTTGGAGTACTTCTGCTTGCCTGTTCTCAATCAGCACCATACTTTCCCTACATTTACCGTGGTTCACAGTAAGGGAAAAGTCAGTACAGTGACAGGGTAACTGACAGCTGCTACAATCACTGCAGCAGAGAAGGGGTGAGTAGGAAAGATTCAAACCTGACTCTGGATGCTGCCCCCTCCAAAGGGAGGAGCTTTTCTATTATTTTGGTAGGAGGTTGCCACTGCCATTCAGAAGAAGCACAGGTCTCTGGTGTAAGTACACAACACTTTGCCTGGTTTTCATTCCTGCGTGTAGAAGTTTAGTTCATGAATAGGCTGGAAATTGTTCCTACATTTGTCTGTGACATAGATGAATAATCACCATGGACAAATCCCTTTAGTTTCAATGTTGCTATTCGAGCTCTTCTACATAAGTAACACAAGCTTGGAAGATGTTTACAGATTACTTTTTTTTTTTTTTTTTTTTTCTTTTTTTGCCCACCTTCAGTGGCAAGGGCTATTCTGGGATATGAGAGTGTCCATCCTGCATACTCTAAGACTATATTAAAAGCTATTGGTTACTGTAATTTTGTCCTTTCTTGAAGCAAAGTCTAAATCAAGTTCTTTTGCAGCCATCCTAGGTAGCTGCAATTCCTTTGCAGTTTCTTTCCTTTACAGTCAACTTCCCATGTTGCAGTTCCCAGTGTCAGATGCTTTGATCTGTCCAGGCTGGCATGCAGCCACATGGGAAAACAGGAATATAGAGCTGCTTGCTCATCTCTGCTATGTCTAGGCTGGTCAGCGATGTGCTATGTAGTTCTCGGGGAGATTTTCCCTGCAGATTTTCAAGAGTGGTGGAAAGTAATCAGAAATATGCATCTTCCCCTCAGATGCACCTGATCAGATAAGAATCCTGAGTGAGGGCAGGAGCAGGATGAATGCCCTATGGCAATTTAGCTGTTCATGCTCATCCTTTGATTTCTGTAGCTCTGGAAATTGTTGGTCTTCCTCTGAAGAGCAGTGATCCCATTGGATTCAGGCACACCCTGTACAGCATAGCTGTGACAGAGCGTTGGGTCCTGGGGACCCAGGGCTCTGCTGTGCTTCATGACCCTGCCTTTTCCAAACTGGACTGATGGAAGAAGAGCTCTATTTTCTCTTCCCTGAGGGATGGTTATCTCCAAAGTAGAAGCCTCTGGGTCCTCTGAAAATGGCGAGGGAGCCACTGTGTTTAAGCAGTGAAGTGTTCTGTTGTGTTTTTCCCACTCCACAGAGGTGTTTTTTTTCTGGGATGGTGCTAATGTCAGTCCATATCAGACTGTTTCAGACCCTCAGCAGACTCAGAGTGGACATCACTGCAGCACTGCATCTGATTCACAACAGAGAATGCTCCTGCACAAANTTTGAAAAAAAAAAAAAAAAAAAAAAAGGAAAATGGTTTTAAAGGATAATAAAGATCTTGGCAGCTGCTACGTAGTGTCAGGGCTGGAGAGACCTTAATCAACCCCTGAGCCTGCTGTGATAAACACTACTACTCTCTGGCTTCACATGATGTATGTTGCTGTGCTCAGTCATCATACACAAAATGTTTGAAAACATAAGGTACCTATGTAAATCAGTCCTGCACTGAACATGACCATCTATCTACCTGGTGAAAATTGTCCTTGAAATAAAACTGATTCTTCTTGCCTGCAAATTGTTTTTAAAAGTGCTGTTAAATGTTTTAGTGATGTTAATAAATGATGCTTAAGGCACCTTGGAGAGAATAACAGTCCATGCTGCTATACTAATAATGCATGGTTTTAATCTCTTCTACAACAGTACATGAGAAAGCAAAAAACAAGTTTCTCATCTGCTTAGGGCTTCAGCTAGCTTTGTGATATTGTTTGATAAAACTTCGAACACTGAAGAGTCTAATTATTGTTATCCTCAAACTGGTACACATCATGAGTTGGGCTCCCCAATAAATTATGAGATTATAGGAATAACAATCAAAGTAAAAGTGTTGTTTTCATTCACTTTCAGGTTTTGAGCATTTATAGGTCAGATTTTTTGGTTTTCTATGTAACCATGAAAACTAAAACATTTTTGTCATCACTGGATTCCAGGAACTGGAGCTATAACAAAACCAGACAACATTTTGAAACTCACGCTGGCAATATCATGCTCTATTCCTGTGTAGACTGACTCAAGTGTCAGAACTTTGAATGAATGAAAGTACTGGTACGTTAACCTAGTTGCAGAAGGCGGCCCAGTTTGTTTGTAGAACTGTAGATTTAGATGAGGACATTTGAAACAAATCAAGTAAATCAGTAAATGGATTAATAAAAATACATGCAAGATGGTAATTAAGTCAAGCAGAAATAACAAATTAAGATAGGAAAGTGAACAATCATTTCATTCAGTTTTATATTGTAGATAGGGCAATACCAATCCAGCATGGTCAATGCCATATTTGTTGGCCTGTAAGGATCAGAACAACACAGCACCTTTCTGAATCACTCTGTGAGTCAGTATAATCTACTGGACTATGACATTCATTGCAATTGTTTCTCTAGGAGAACAAGGAAGGAGTTTGCATGGTACTTCTATGTTGCAACCTTCCTGTGTAAGTCTCCAAGAGGTTGACCATAATAGCTAGTTACCCACTTGCAGTCAGCCACCAAGACTCAGTTATTTTGCATCAGTGGGTCCTTTTCCTGCCGAGGAAGCTTGTTGTAAGCACCTGCATGCCAAAGAACTTCAGGTTCCTAGGTAGGGCATCACCTACATGGATCTGTTTAATGTGAAGGGTTAAAACTGGACATTTATCTTACCACTAAAGATGTTTTGCACCATTGGGCACTGGATGAATGTAGACCAGCCATTAAGGCATAACATTATCACCTTCCATGTGCATACAAAATATTTAGAGCTGTTTGACTGTACTTGTCAGGATCTGTGAGACAAGTGACTGTGCAGAAAAATCAATTAAGCTTTTCAAGCTTCTTTAAAATGTAGTTGTTAACTGCAGGGTTCCTGTGTGCAGGTTGGAGGTGGAGCAGATCAATCCACTGCCAGTCTTCTCAGCTGAATCAGGGTGGGTTGCCAGACTAGAGCAGAGTAGAAACTGGTCTTCCAGAACCATAAGAATTTCAATGCTGTAAGAAAGTTTCCAGTCACGAATCAAGCCAATCTCTTGAACCTGACTTTGAACTCAGGATCTTGAGAACATTGGAATATTACTTTTAGGTTTTAAGTGGGAGTAACACAAAGAAGAAAAATTAGTTCTGTTCCCAAGGAGGAATCTCACCCTTTAGAAAACATTGAAGACTTATAAAATTAACTTTTGTGGATTTGTGGCTTGATTTTGTTTTTCTTTGTGTTTGTGTTTGGTTTTTTGGTTGAGATTAGGTTTGGTTTGGTTTGGTTTTTTGCAGTGGGAAATTTGTCAAAACAGTAACTAGAACAGGTTTGATGCACGATGAAATAGCTTTTTTTAAAAAAAAACAAAAACATTTTCTCCAAAATTCCCTATTCATCTTTAGTCTACTTCTACTTTAACATCAAAGAAGAAAGTAGGAGATTCTCAGATTTTCATAGAAACTGTTCTTTCACCCATCTGAATCATATCTGAAGTTGAGTCACAGCTGTTACTAGATAATGCACACTGTGACCCAAGGATCAATGCCACAGCTTTCTATTGATGCAATAGAAATGCTGCAGTTTTATTGGGAAGTATTCTCTGTCCTCTTGCTCTGGAAAGGGCATTCTGTTCCTTATATTTTGCAGTATCTACATGCTGCTATGCTCTGACCACACAACATGTTCATCTTATCCCACTCAGCTGCATTATGTCGGGACACTATTAAATATTTACCTTCTGCAGCATAACGCAGCACTTAAACACTAAACTTGCCATTTCTGTCAGACAAACATAAACTATAGCAGGGCTTATAAAGTTATAAGTTCCAGATGGTGATGAATAAGTAATTTTGCACCCTGGGCCTAATTGCTCTAAGTTTCTAGATACCTGAAAACCATCAATTATACATTACAAGTGTTGCTCCTTAATTGTTTCTTGCTGGCATTTCCAAAGAAAATGTAGCACAACAATGGCACTGTACTTGCAGGGAACTTCTCTGTGAAAACTCTTGCTTTACCATTACTAGATTTTTAAACTGTTCTTTGCCTCTGAATGAAGTTTACAAAGCTGGCATTGGAAAAGTTCCCTGAAGAGAAAAAATAGGAATCCTCACTGCCTCTTTTATGATAAAAATGGGAATTTACTTGCTGCATGACAGTCATTGTGCCTAATACATAATCCAATAAGAGGCTGGGCACTGTGCTTCCCTTATTAGTGATTTTAAGATTCTGATCCAATTAACTTGGAATTTTACTCTAATTCAGTCTCCACTGGCAGCAGAAAAAAATGACTACTGAGTATTTTGTAGTTCACTGTACCCTTCCAGCTCTGGAGAAAATATGTTGCCAGCCTGGTTGCAAGCTCAACAGGAGTTAGCTGCCCTTGTCTTTCACAAATCAGCAGAGTTGTCTTGCCTGGTGAGCTCACTTGCATTTCTGCATCTATTGGCCCAGCCCTCTCCCATTGCAAATGCACCTCTCCAAAGAGCTGGTGGTGCTTGCAGAAGCCCTCCAGTGAAGAGCGCACACAGTCTGCAGGTCAGACTGACCTCTGACATCCTACCTATACCACCATGCCTTGCTGCATGTAGGACTGGCTTCCCTTTGTATTGGTCTAGGACATCAATGCACTCTTGAAAGTAGGTTATACCCAGGCACCCAAGGCTATGCCTATACCCAGTTCAAAGCTACATCTATTCTAGTAAGTCGGACAGTGCCAAGGACATTGGTTTGGGCCCCACAATTTCAGCCTGTCTGCTAATAAATTGTAAGGGTGGTCCTGGCCTGGCTTTGCCTCCCCACAATGAGCATTGTCCCAAACAAACCCTGGGCATGGCTGGGAGTTAGCATGAGCAAGGAACTGCTACCAACAAGTTTGTGTGTGGCCATCCTGCCTTGGAGATTGAGAAGTTTAATAGCTCAGAGAACAGCTATTGCATGCCAGCAGAGTATAACCCTGGCACTGCTCAGTGTGCAAACAGATATGAGGCTTATGCATACACACACGCACTGCAGCCTGTAGTGAAGCACAGGGAGCTGTGCACTGCTCTGCTTTAGAGTTCACCCAATGCCTGCACCAATCTACTTGGGGAAAAGGCAAATGTGGATTTGAGCAGGTCTTATACCACCTCCTCAGCAGACAAAGCCTTTCTGTGGAATCGCAGTCAGTGAAGTACTCGTGATTTAGGTATTAACATATTATGCAGTCAAAGTTTAATTTTAACTGCAGCAAAGATTGGAAAATGACCAACCGAAAACATAGCTCAATGAACATAAAAGTTCCTGTCTGCTGAGAAAGTAAATGCCACAGAATTATTGAAACAAAGCATAGAATCAGAACAAAATGTGTCACCTCCTGCTACCTTTGTCTTGCAAGACTTCATGAGAGGAAAAATAAACACCATTTTTAAAATCACTCTGCCGGAATAACATGACATAACGATTAAGATAATGCAGCTGAAAGATATCTGCAGCCTAGACCTGGTGACTGATTTTATGGGTCAATTCAGAGAAAGATCGATTTCTTCTCAGAGACTTCATTGACAAATTGGACGAATCAAAATACACCCACAACATTGTCCATGTCTTGGTCCTCACATCAACATATCTGTCACTGTCACAGCTCTTGGATTCTACTTACTAACTAGGGAGCAAGTCTTTATTTCATTGACGTTTTCTGTCATTTGCTGTGCTAGTGAACATCTGCAATTTAAAGGTTTGGGTTTCTGGCTGAAGGCAGGTGAATCATTGCCATCAGAATATTAGACTTTCAGAATGTCCACTTATTTTAAAGCTGAATTGCAATGTTAGGACTGGTATCCTGCTTGCAGATAGTTTGGTAGTACTCCAAAACAGCACAGGAGCAGAATAGAAACATTTCCAGGTATTTGTGCAATTAGCTGCAGCTCCTTTAGTGTCTTCCCTGTTAATTTTGGCAGGAGGAACTGTACATTCTTTAGGAAGAAACCTTAATTATTACTTAAGTGTTCCCCTACAAGTATATAACATCTGTTGTGCATATGTAGGCAGATGCCAAATATTTTTCTTTGTTGCTGAGTTTTCCATTGGGACTTTGCATTTTACTGTGAGTGAACTTCTCTCCTCTCCCTTTTTCCTCCACTTGTACAACAGAGACCATGCAGTACTCTGCTGATTATGTGAGCTACAATACTGTTTTTCCAAAATTCTTGCATATAGGACAGACAAAACCAGGCACTGTGATTCATTTTATGTAAATTTACACAAGTATATACAGAGCTACCTCCAGACATTTTACCTCACCAAAAGTTTCCTAAATAGACAATCTTAAAGCATGATTCCTCCAACCTATTCTACTTCAGGATGTCTGTTTCCTGAAAATATGTAGACAACTAAGTGGCAGTCATTTAATTAGTTGAATCTAGGTCCATGTGTCTCTTATTTGTCTTTCTAGTTGACTAGAGTAATTTTTATGTGTAGTCTCTGTTTGGCCTCACAGACATTTGTCAGCTAGCGCAGCTCTTTTGCCGTCTATGTTGTGCACAGCAGACTCAAGACTTCAGCTGTTTCTTATTTTATGTATTTCCTCCCGTCCACCTGCTTGGGTTGCTTCTGCATTGGCTGTTCTTTCTTCTCTGAATACAAGTAAGTGCTTTCGTCTTTCTAATCCCTTTCACAAATGTACGGATTAAATAATGACTTGACCCTTTAGTTCTAACCTACCGTCCCATTACTAATGGTCAACGTAGGCTGTTCCGGTGAAATTTCGTCTCTTGGCAATGCAGAAGACACACTGGGCTTCCTCCACCTCTGTTGGAACATGGATCCCAGCCAGTGACTTTGTCCTCTGTCCAACCATCATGAATCCAGCTGCATATGTATTTTATTTCAGTCTATCTTGTCACTTCACAATGTGGTCATTCAAGTGCTGCAGAGCCCAGGTGCCCTGTTTATCAAACAAAAATATTAAAAACAAAACAAAAAAAATTGCAGTGAAAAAAAAAATCGTTTGATTTGGAAAAGATGGTCCATACATTTGCAGATACCTACATTTTTGTAGTAGAGAAGGGGATGTGGCAGAAAAGAATTATTGGGGCTGAATGAAAATTTTCTCTGCTGTCTTAAGTCACTGAAGATAGAAATCAATAGACCCCAACTGTCCTCAGATGCACTATTTTCTATAATCATAGATTTTAGATTTGGAAGAGGTGTATTAGGTTTATCTAATCCATCTCCCAGCCATATAACTGCATTGTTCTTTACTGTACATTCTCCACTGCCTTTCCTGATTTAGCTGCTAAAACCTGTACAGCTTAAAACAGCAGGTTAGAGACAAGAGGTAAATAGTTAACTTAGTCTTATTCTGTCCCTATACTAAAATACAGTACTAGTGCACTTTTTCTGTAAGACTGTGACCTCTGTGTATTCTTGTCAGCTCCTTTGTGACTGCACTGGTTTCAGCTGGGATAGAGTTAATTTTCCTCCTAGTAGCTGGTATAGTGCTGTGGTTTGGATTTAGGATGAGAATGATGTTGCTAACACACTGATGTTTTAGTTGTTGCTGAGTAGTGTTTATACCAAGTCAAGGATTTTTCAGCTTCTGATGCCCAGCCAGCAAGGAGGCTGGGCATGCACAAGAAGCTGTGAGGGGACACAGCTGGGACAGCTGACCCAAACTGGCCAAAGGGATATTCCATGCTGTATGATGTCATGCTCAGCATATAAGCTAGGGGGAAACCTGGCCAGGGGGCTTCTGCTCAGGAACTGGCTGGGCATTGGTCAGTTGGTGTTGAGCAATTGTTTATCATTTGCATCACTTGTTTTTCTTGGGTTTTTATCTCCCTTTCTTTTTGTTATTTTCCTTTTAATTACAGGTTATTGTTATTATTGCTATTATTATTTTATTTTGTTTTATTATATTTTATTTCAATTATTAAACTGTTCTTATCTCAACCCAGGGGTTTTCTTTTACCCTTCCAATTCTCTCCCCCATCCCACCGGAGAGGGGAGTGAGTGAGTGGCTGTGTGGTGCTTAGTTGCCGGCTGGGGTTAAACCACAACAGTGACATTATATTTACTTTATAGCAGTGAAAATACAAAAAGTTTAAGCTGATTCTGTTTGAGACTTAAGTAGTTTGTCCCAAGATTTTCCATACATTTTAAAGAATATATTTTTGTTTGATTATATATTGCTAAGTTACTGTGAATGTAAAAAAGCAGCGCAAAAGGAGAATCCCATGGAAGAAGAAGCAGGGCTAAGAAAAAGTCTGGTTGCCAGCCAGCCAATATTGTAAAAAATTATTCATATTCTGCAACCAACATACAGCTGTGATGGGCTCAGAATCCAGAAGGTGGGAGAATTTAGAAACATAGCTTGAAATGGTAAAAGGAAGCTGCAGAAAGACTTAGGAAACTGATCCATGTAATAATGAGCGGAGCAGTTTCTGAGACCCTGGAGAGTTGCACATTAAATAATATACGATTTGTCAGGTAAAATACCTTGGGCTTGATACTGATCTCACCTGCTCAGATGTTACAATGCTGCTTTTTCACTGACTCAGAGGAAGATGACCCTGATTTATACCATCACAGCTCAGAGCAAAGTTTGTCCCTTGCACTGGAACAGAAGCAGGTTATTAATGAATTCTGTTACAAGTTTAACCTTGTAGCCTCCAAAGATGCTACATTTCTTATGGTTTAGGGGGTTATGAGAGACAGTGGGATTAGGAAAAAAAATCCTCGGGGGAAAAAAAAAAATCTGACTTCTGCACTGGCTCCTGGGTCTTCCCATTACCTGGCATTCTTTCAATGTCAAGGATGCTTTGACTTCTGACCATTGCTGGCATGCTCCCATTTTCTTCAAGAAGAATATTTTTCTTGTATCACATATTCACATTTTCCAGTTGCTTGATTTTCAGCTCAGGCGTTCTGAGAGTTGCTGTTTCCAAGTTTGTTGTCAAACCCTCTTTTCTTTTCCCACCAGGGAATCTCTGATACCTCTTTTCAAGAAAGAGTGAGCAAGGGAAATCTCAGTAGGCTGTAACATAGAATGACAGATCACAGCAATTGCTATGACTACTGCTCTCACCTTAAGGCATATGGATTGCAAGTTATCAATGCAATCACACGGCAAAGGAGCTGCTATGGCATAACAGATGTGGGGGATGAGGAGACCCACTGAGACCCACTAAAATCCCTTAGTCTTGTCCATGATGAGCATCTCCATCCCATTTGATCAGGAGCATACTTCACAGATCCATTTCTTACTGTATGATCACAGCATTTCAGAGGACAATCTGGTCTGCAACACCTTGCTCTCTGCTTTCTCAGACCCAACACTAGCATCACCCATCAATCCTTGGGACACTAAAATTGCAAATGGGGTATATTTTTCCCTCCTCACTGAGAAACCAGATCAGAACACTTGCAAGGATGCATGCACACTGATTTGTATTAGCTCAAAAAACTGTATGTGGAAACGGCAAGAGTCTGCTTTGGGATTGCCTCTTGGCTAGCAGCTGTGCTGTTCTCTTGGTCACCTTCTCTTGTTGGTGCACAGGATTCCTAAAAGTAATAACATTTATGGAGTTCTTCAGGGCACTTTTCAACAAAAAGTTCTGTTCACATAAATAGGTCAGAAGTACAGAATCCAAACTCTTGGGCTGGGACCAAATGAAAGAATGCCCATACTGGAAGGTAACCCCTGATGAGCTCTGAACTAGCTATTCCCACCAAGAAAAGAGAATTCAGAATCATAAGTGCCAGTTCAATGTGAATATTAGATCAGTGCATTACAGGGCAAGCAAGATGTTAAGAACTGCCTTGAAAGGAACAGAAATCAAGCATTATTATACAACTTTATAAATCAATGGTGCACCCATAGATTGAATATGATATGCTGTCCTGATTCTCCCACCTCCAAAAAGAATAGAGGAGTTAGAGAAAGGTAACAAAGTAAGGAACAAATTCCATAAATACAGTGAAAAAATACATGACTTTCTTCTTCCTGGAACATAAAGGAATGAGAGGAATAAAGGAATATAACAAAATGTGCAGCATCCTAGAGATAAGCATCTGCTAAGGTCTTCTAACCTGCTGAAATTTGTAAGCTGAAGAATGTGTTTCAATATTCCTTGATCTCCTTTTTCATTAGCAGTAACTATTAGAACAATACATACTTCTGCCTTCTATAGGAATTAAGAATCTGTCCTTGAATCTTGCTAAGAACTTCGCACCAGTGATGGAGAAAAATGTCCAGTTCTGCACCAAAGGTCCTTTCTGGTCCACCTGTTATAGCTGTCCATAGCAATGTGATTACTGTGGCATCTCAACCAACAGAGCAATGAATCATTCCCTGCTATGTACAGTTGTTATCCAGTCAATAGAGAGAGAGAGTCGAGGTGCCAGAGTTAAGATCTATAGAGTACAGCCAGATATATCTTTGGCTGACAGGCATTTTCTTTCATATATTTTGAATTTCTCCCATTTTACTTTTCAGCAGACCTTCAGAATGAGGGGCCTTTCAAGCCGTGTGTCTCGCTCCATTGACCTGACAGAGATCATAGGCATCTATGTCAGAAGGTTGCTTTATTGAGCACTTCATATTTATGTGCAAGCAAGGAATACAAGTGAGATGGACTGGATCTTAGGATTTCCATTTGCCTCTATGGAAATGGTAATAGTTTTCCCCACTGGTAGCTGCTTCCTTTGTTTAGATTTTGATTATAAACATTCGTGGAAGGAAAGGAATACTTATGGAGCAACACGAAGTCTTTACATGCTATTTAAATAATGCAGATAATCACAACATGTTCCAACTAAATTTTGCCCTGAGTTATTTCAACTTTCTGAATGGAAAAATAGCAACAAAATAAATGACCAGGAATGGGGTTAGTTCTAGCTACAACAGCTAACACAACTCCTTAAAGGTAAGCTGAGAATAGATTCCAGCAAATAGCACTACCAAATAACCCCAGAATTTCCAGTTCAGATCCTCCTTAACTCAAATCTTTCCAGGCTTGGTGCGTGTTTTCCTACTCTGATGCAACTGCTCTTTCTTGCCTATTAAAATTTAAAAGGCTAACATGTTATGTTTGAAATTTCAATCTACTGACACACAGCGAAGTATGACCTGAGTAGGAAAGCAGAAGAACCTGCCATTTAGTGTCACTCGAGTCAGATTTTTAAAAGTACTTTTTTTCTCTCTGAATTTCCAGGTTCTTAGACACCTTTAACTATCCGGCCTTGAAGCTCTTTAAATGCAAATGATAGGCAGATTAATTCAGTAGCTCACTTTGGAAGATTTAAAGAGAGGAAGAGAGGACCTGCCTGCTGGAATGCTGAAACTAAGGTACAGCTGTTCAAGAAATACATCAAAGAACAGGTTTGAACACAAGAGAACATAATGTACGAGTTAAATAGGTTTTTTTTCTGAGCTTGTAGCAGACTCATTCTTAGTTCTCACTCCTTTCCAATTTGGCATCTGGCCCTTCTTAAAATTTCCCTCTACTAACAGTGGAACAAATTTAAACCCACTACAGAAGTACATTTAATTCAGAGCTTGTCTTTTCCCTCCACATTTTCTGATAGCTGCCTGGTTGTCAGGCAAAATAGTACTGCCCCACTCATCAGAATGAGAAAGATACCAGCCTAAATGCGTTGCCCTCCACCTTCCAGAAAACATTCAGACTTTTCTTCCATTAACAAGATATTCATTTCAGCTGAAGAACGTATCCACAGGGGAGCAACTGGTCCAGCTCATTTTCACACTGATATATTTGCTTCTCTGGAAACTGCAGAGCAACAGCATCGCTGCTGCAGCACACAGCTTAGAAGGCACTCCTGAAAACAGGCATAAAAGGTTTTCTGTCCCCAGATTCTCTACTCAAAGAGGCTGGACACACTGCAGAGCTATGAGGTGACACAGTACCCTGTAGTCTGAGGCAGATTAATGTGGGGCTGCAGAGAAGCTGTATTACTTCTGCTGATTGACTGAGTACAAAATTTACTGAAATTGAAATCCCTGATTTCATCCAGGAAATTTGGACCTCGTGTCCAGCTAAATAAACATCACAGATATTTCAGCAAAATGAGTCTGGGATCAGAAAGGATTACACGCACTTTAAAAATCAGGGAGGGTAGACACAGCACCACAGTTCCCAATTTCATGTAAGTGTGTGTTCATGGATTCAAGAGATGTCTTCAAGATCCATAGCTATAAACTCATCTGCTGCACACTATATTACTTAATAATAACCCACAAACAGTGACAAGCCTATTGTCCCTGTCTTGAATTACTAAGCAGGGGTCCACAGTAACATGGGTCTTGTTTTAAGAGTTCTCAGATTGCAAAAGGTTGAAAGCCATTGTCATGGGTGATGTATTTTTCCTGTGAGAAATGGACTGAAATAAGTACAAACTGAGTAGCCATTGTTTGTCTAACCGTTTCACATCTCTTTTCAGAAGGCAATTTATATTGCAGTTGACAGAAAGTCAGGTTTCAATAGACAAGAACATCAACCAGATACTTTGTGCTGTGACACTGAAAAAAGTTTACTGCTTATAGAAGATCTCCAATGTAATGATGACACTCTTAATATGTCAGGGAAACATTAATGACAAGTGTTGCTGAAGGCTGAGAAGAAGCAGGTAAACAAAAACATGCTGAAATGGGTGTGGCAAAATCAATCAGTTGCTAACTTTACAATTAAAATTATAAATTAAAAACCAATGTTTTTTCCCAAGTTGTTGCAGAAATGTAGAAAAACCAAAGAGAGTAAATTAGAAACATACCTATTTAACTTCCTTTCTCCCTTCCCTTCCCTTCCCTTCCCTTCCCTTCCCT